>JASGAU010383505.1:0-16340 GCA_030220045.1 Australoheros facetus
GATTCAGGAGACAGACACCCTCTCTATTTTTAAGATTAGGCTCAAAACTTTCCTTTATGATCAAGCTTATAGTTAGGGCTGGATCAGGTGACCCTGAACCATCCCTTAGTTATGCTGCAGTAGGCTCAGGGGTGCTGGGGGGTTCCTATGATGCACTTAGTTTATATGCCACTATCATTCTTTCTGCTCCCTCCTGTAGTTTCTTTTGTCCTGTTTGGTGTTCGTCATCTGCTCCTTGCTGTTTAGAAAATCTTTTCCATCCAATTCTACTTCTTAATACTTAAAAAAGCAAATATGTTTATAATCTGTGATTAAGCAGTGTTTTGGGGTTTTACTGGGCTGGCCTGAGATCAGAATGGGCTGAATGTGTTGAATGAAACTCTACAGCAGCGGTGTAGACAAAGTATAAAGCTCCATGAGCCGAGGGATATAAACAATCAGACACAGTTTATTGAGGTTAGTTTTACTCCTGCACATGTGTTTTATTTAATGAACTTTCACTTCAAATCCAGCAACACAACATTTACAATATCATGTTTGTCTTTACACATTGCACAACATCTGAATCCCAGCAATTCAGCTACCTCAAAACACAGAGAAGCTCGGGAGAGTCACTGATGTGGAGTAAAGAGAGCAAGTTCCATCAGTGCATGCAAAAAAGTTCCAGACACACCAACAACAACAGTCACATGCAGTGAAATGATTTTATCCCTGAGACGCCCCAGAAAACATTATTTTGAGATTCAAGAGATTGATAGTTCTAGCAGAATGACAAAACCTAAAACCTGCAAACATCTCACTCATTTAAACATTTAGTACCTTAAAAATAAATACGCTGAGCAAAGCTTCATGCATCTGCACCTCCACTTCTTGTAGCTTGACATGCAAAGGACAGTTCAATCACATCTACACATAAAAACATTCAGTTCTTAAGCAGGAATCCATTTGGTGAGCTAAACCCCTGAACGCACGCCGTGACATCAGACCGCAGGTTTCGCTGCCTTCCTGTTTTTATTTTAAAGCACTAACATTGTCCTGAAATGCGATGGACAATCACATGAAAACGACACTCTCCCACTAAGGCACTGAAACCAACAGTTTCACAATATTGAATTTAGAGCACCTTAGTGTCAATCGGTGCTTTTATTTCACTCTGGCTGAACTCAGCTGGCTCCATGTGGAGCAGCAGCGGCGGCTCCCCTCTGAGCCCTCCTGAATGGTCGAGTTCCTCACCCCGTCTCTAAAGGAGAGCCCAGCCACCATTCAGAGGAAGCTCATTTCTGACAGTTGTATCTGAGATCTTTGGGTCATGGTGAGGGATCACCCAGCGTATCTAGAGCTTCACTTCCATGCACAGCTCTCCTGCTCCCTCACTCATGAACGAGACCCTGAGGTAAGAGAAACTTTGTGTTATCACTGTGCGATACAGCGCCCCTGAGAGGTCACTGTGGGAACTGTTTCTCTGTTCCCTAACTGTTACTTTCACCCTTAGAAAGGTTGAGCTGTATTACGTTGTAGACCACTGACTGCGTCTGGGGTCTGCACCCAGACACAGTCAGAGGTTCCACTGTGGATTTGACTGTGAAGCCAAGGGACAAAATACTCATTACTTATGATAATCATCCTCTCAGAGTTTAATAAGGATCATAGTGATTAAACCGCTGAAACGGCTGAGCCCATAAACCCATCGGGACGTGTTTACAGGTCCCTGAAGGCTGTTTCAGGCTCAGAAGAGAGGGAGTGGTGCTAGTGTTTTACAACCGCTCATCTGCTGCTTTGTTTATGCAAACAAACCCAAAAACCCTCAGGATGAAGCCTCAACACGAGCCTGCAGAAGCTGCTGGATTCTGAGAGTGAGCAGATGAGATGGAGGCAGCAGGGATGGAACCGGGTCCCAACGTTTTTACAGAACAGATGTTTTCATAAAGTTCTGCCTGCAGAAACAGCTGTTAGCAGCTGTCTAAAGCAACCGTAGGTATTCTGATAGCAGCATCTGGATGTGCTTTGTCACAGCACTGCCTTTGATACGTTAGCTAACTGAAGACATGCTGCTGGTTGTGACCATGCACAGAGTTGAAGCGTGATGCAGCTGCAGCTCTGACCACAACCAGCAGCTGCTTGTATAACCAATAGCTCCGTATGAAATCCTGGAGTGTGTCAGAATAATGAGTAAAAATCTCTGTTAGGTTTTCAGGACTGTAACGTTTTAACCATTCATTAAAAAAACAACACAAAAAAAGACAAATTCAGAGAAACTGAAAATTGATACATCGAGAGTTTTAGCCTGACATCCTCCAACATCCTGCTAATCTACAGACAGACAATTTATCTTTAATTTCCCTGAAGGAATCTTCCTAAAGGGATTATTAAAGTTTAATCTAATCTAATCTAATCTAATCTAGGCAAACATCTCCATCCTCTCCTCTAAGAAAAAGACTTAAAGTCTGAGCCTTGTTAATCCCACGGTGATCAGTCTATAAGATGAGCTGGAGCTTCCACACTGCTCCTCTCTACCATCCGTTTTTATCCCGGGAGGGTCGGATCGCGTCTCCATCACGGCCGATCACGTCGGTCTCTGTCGGAGAGCGCCCCCCTCGCTGGATCTGCCTCCTGCTGCATCGCTCTTCTCTTTCAGCAGCGGTTTGATCTCTGAAAACAAACAACACGATCTCTCACTGAAACCTTTATTTATGGACCCCGAGATCTCTAACCTGGAGACGGCATAAGCACAGGTAACCTGGCCTAAACCACAGTGATGACCTCTGTCTGGATTAATCTGATTAAATAAGTTGGCATTTATTAGTTTTATTTGCCCAAAAACAAAGAGGACCGTTTGGCCTTTCTTTGATGTGACAGTGACACTGAAGTTCAGTGATCCTGAACTTCAGGATCACTGAACTTCAGGATCACTGAACTTCAGTGATCCTGAACTTCAGGATCACTGAAGTTCAGGATCACTGAAGGTGGGAACGTTTGTCAGATTTGACCCAAACATGTCTTTAATAATAAACCTGAAGCTGAAGCCTTGAAATTCATCTCATCATGTAAAGTCAAACCTTCCTATTCGTATCTCGAAAATCACACGTATGTTCAGGAAACTGGTTCTGCTGGTTGGAGCACAAAGTCCTCAGAAAGCTCCACCTCTAACTCCATGAAAACAGCTCATACCAGTTCGGTTCGATAACATCACATCATCACGAGAGCAGGGAGTCACTCAGCTCGTTACAGTAACATTTAAAAAGCACCTTTCATCTCCGTCTCCATCTTGGTGCTGTTTTCTTTGGACGGGTCTGGACGCTCGCAGCCGTCTTCGGGTGCTTCGGCGTCACGATTCGCCGCAGCGGCGGTCGGATTTTTCCCGTCCACGCTGTCCATCTTCACCGGGCAGAGATTCTGCAGCAGGCCTATGGGGTCGAAGCTGTCTCCTCGTCTCTTCAACATCTCCAACACCTACAGCCAGAAAAAGAAAACCATCAAAAAGCTCCATGTAAACACACTGTGTATTACACTATCATTAATTCATATTACTACACACAGGCTTTATTTAAACACTCTGGGCTAAATAACCTCCTTTTAGCTGAGTCCTGCAGGACTGCAGAGACTACTCTGTTATGTCTCGATGCACGTTCAATAACCAGAAAGTTCACCTGGACATCACATCTCAGCATCAGCTGACTGCAGCTCTCCACAATCTAATAAACAGTAAAGTTGCCTAACAGTAGAAACCAGCACCGCTGCATAACCACCATCATGATCAGTGGTCACATGTGCTATCAGAGGGCTGTGATCACGGCACTGTAAGAAGGTGAAAGATGTCCTCAGCATCCCGATGAACCGAATCAACTTTCTGAGGTTTCATAAACGCATGTTCATGTGGGACAGTTACTAATGATGACAGGTGGACCGTGAGAGGAATCATGTGCACATTGCTTTTTTTCCCCAATTTGAACTGATTCTCCCATCTTCTAATAAGCATAACAGGAAACTAATGTTTATGTTTTTGGTCTTTGCACATGCTGTGTTCTCCATTTCTATCCCAACAGCTGTGAGCAGCAGGAAAGCCTCCACAGACCCACAAAGCTCTGCTTGGCCACTAATTTCTCATTTTTGATTAAACATACACTTCTCATTCAAATGAACTGGATGAACATGCATATAAATCAAAACACACCTTCATGTATTTGTAGGATTTCAGTTCACTGATGTTCTCCTCCAGTAAGAGCAGGTAGAGCGAGAGATCGTCACACTGGCTGCCGGGTTTGGGCAGGACGCTCACAGTGGGCAGCGATTCGTAGGTTTCCAGGAAGTGGGTGCATCCGGAGCAGAAGAGGGGACGCAGGGTGGCGTAGATCACAACTGGAATCAGTGCAGCGAAGACGATCAAGTTCACGAGGCTGGGAGGAGTCAATCAAAGACACAGAGGTGGGTCACAGAGAGGCGGGGTCACAGAATCAAAACGCAGCTTTTCTTTTGTTTGACAGCAACTAAATTACAGAAACATGATCAAGTTGACCCAGTGCAGCGATTTGAATCAGCGGAAAGATTTTAGGATGCTTGTCAATCAAGGGGGCGTTAGAGGAACTGGTCACTTTAGGATCGGCTTATATCTAGAAGGCTGCTGCCTGGTACTAACCCTCACACATCTGTGGTCTGCAGATGGGTTTT
Organism: Australoheros facetus; assembly: GCA_030220045.1. Lineage (NCBI taxonomy): Eukaryota > Metazoa > Chordata > Actinopteri > Cichliformes > Cichlidae > Australoheros > Australoheros facetus. The sequence goes on from JASGAU010383505.1 coordinate 4,666, forward strand.
TACTGTTCTCAGATGGAGTTCCAATCTAACCTTGCACTAGTGGCAAACATGTTTTTAAAGCACAAATAAAAGCTTCATTTTTACTGTTGATGTCTTGAGTGCATCTTCAGTGCAAAGCTCAGAGTAATACCTCAGCAAGTAGAAGACTCCCACGGCGGTGAGCTTACACTGCACCTTGTCGGGGACGCCGGGGTCAAATTTGAGCAGGCCGACGCGCAGCGTGCAGCCGAACTCGTCCGTGGTGGAGGCCAGGCGGAGGTAGTAACCCAGGTAGAGGCAGGCGCACAGCAGGGTGAGCAGAGTCAGGAAGCGGCAGAACAGGTAGCACAACAGCAGCTTCCGTGAGCAGCGCTTGGTCATCAGGAACTTCTCCACTATTGGGTAATTGAAGCAGCCGTCTGTGGGGTCACTGTGGGAAAAAAGGGTGGAGAGAGAAAACAAAAATGAGATGGTGTTGGTTCTTTATGGATTCACGGGTAAACACAGAGACCGAGCAGTGGATGCAGACGGAATGATGAAGTTATTCCACCGATCGGCTTAAAGATCGTTGCTGTTTAACTGGGATAAAGCAGGAAAATTCTGTTTTATATTGATACGCCAATCAGCCAGAGTATTAATCACACTGACTACATCAGTCCCACTCAAACCATCTGTGGTTTGAAAGCCCTGTGGGAGCTGTAGGGTCACAGCGCCCCCAGCTGGTTCTGAGGTAAGGAGCACTGCAGGTGAGCAGTACCTGTCGGCGGTGAGCTGCCCTGCGGTCGCCATCCGTTTGGCCAGAGTGACGGCACGGTTGTAACAGCGGTCCAGCTCCTCCATGATGAAGCCGAGGTCAGACTGCAGGAGCGGCGCAGCGGAAAATCTCCACAGCAACGCCGGGGTGTACATCAGCACGGCCACCAGCAGCAGGATGTAGGGAAAGAACTGCAGAGAAGACACAGGAGAGGAGTCAGCAGGAGCTTTACCTGAGAAAGCTCTGACGTCTCTACGAGTGCATCAGAGCTCCTGACCGCTGACACACTCACACTGAGGTTGGTATTCATGAAACTGACTCGACTGCTTCACTTTCATGGAGATGTGAGCGCTGCTCCATCAGTCTGAGTGTGTCTGGCTCACTGCTCACAGGAAAACAAACGCTGTCAGATGGAAATCCATTTTCCACGTCACATTTTATATAGTTCAACTGCAGAGTTTACACAAGCTTTAAAAATAAAACAGGTAATGAATAGACTTAAAGATGTGGACGATACAATTATTTTAATTGAACAAGAAACACGTCTAACAAACATAAACCGGACACATCGATACAGAGGATAAAGAAACAGTGAATTACGCTCAGAAGCCGAGGGCGGTGTAAAAAAGGAGACCTTATTCCGACTCCCATCAAAGGGCCCCAAAATGGACTTCTTGGTGTTTCCTCCAGTGAACGATCAGGAACAGATCAATCACCGAGGGTACGATGCTCCTTCGTTCTCTGGGTTATACACATTAAATCGGTGCAGGTTTGCTCCTGAAGCTATGACATATCCCAGGATACCGACGGTCCGTATCCTACTGAACAAAAGCAACATGTGGGCTTCAGACTGCCACGCTGAGGGTGTAAAACGATCTGCTACAAATGTTTTTTACAAACCGGAAAAATAAGGTGAATTAAAAAGGGAATAAATTTGCCCGTAACAGTTGTGATTATTGGAAATCTAAGTTTGAAGTACACATCGCTCGTTAAATCCCCCCCACTGTGTATTCCTGTAGGTTGGCGGCCTGTTGAGTGAGCAGTGTTGCCAACTTGGCGACTTTGTCGCTAGTTAGCGGTTTTTTAGACCCCCCTAGCGAGTTTTTTTCCAAAAAGCGACTAGCGACAAATTTAGCGAGTTTTCGTGGTGACGTCGGCAACTTTTGGAGAGCTTTTTGTTAACCTTAAATCCTCCGCTATCGCCGTGTTTTGTGTGCATACAGCCTTCGTACTGCGTCCGTTCAGACGCTTTGGCATCGCCCGGACCCCCAACAGTACCTGGCTGTTGGTATGTACCCTGAGTCACGTGACTTGCCGGTGGATACGACGCGGCTTTGAGCGGGTGGGCCCTTTGCTGTGATAGGTTCTCTTCCACAGGAGGAAGCACTGTGGTGAAGTCTGCTTCACTGCAGACACTGCAGGCTTTTTAAAGAATCACTCAGCCGTTTGCTGTTTTATATATTTATGGATCTTTTCTGTTTACATTTTAATAGCACAGCTGTGAGTCTTTTGTTATGGAGGGGAAAAAAAGCATTAATTTATTTGAGGAGCATTATTAATTAAATGTGCCATTGGTTTATTTTTGAGCAGTTTCTCCTGTACATCTACAGCTGAACGTTAATAAAAGTGTCTGTGTGACATTTGGGACGTGTAGCTTTGACTCAGAGGTGCCTTTTTGTTTATATCTTTGGGAAGAAAAAAATATCAAGATATATTTCGTATATCACCATTCGGGTGAAAAATATTGAGATATTATTTTGGTCCTTATTCCCCAGCCCTAGTAGTTCTAAACATATTTTTCTTCACCTTTTGTCTCTCCAAAGATGTTATTCCTCTCCTACAGCTTCAATTGCAACTACATGCAAATAACCAATTATGCAAATTAGGTGATGACGTCATATAGCGACTTCTGGCGAGTTTTAGGACAGCCAATAGCTACTTTCCTTGCTGAGGAGTTGGCAACAGTGTGAGTGAGCGGTGACTGCAGATGTTCAGAGCTGCTAGGACAGACAGGAACAGCCTGGAGAGTCCATCAGGAAAACCGCACGTCAAAGCAGGAAGTCGGTGCTGGAAGCAAACTTCACACCAGCTGACCAGCATCTCGTTTAGCGGTAACCAATCACATCACTTTTCTGATTGATTACAATACTAAAATTATTTAAAGGAAAAGATATTTTTCTCTGGCTACACTACAGTATTATTCCACCGGGCACACCCAGTTTCATTCACGGTGTGCACGAGGGATCAGGAAACGGTCTGATTTCGCGGGGCTACAGAAAGCAAAATGGCGGCCAGCGTGAGACGAGGAGGAAAAAGGAGCTCAAAATCCCAGGAGCCGAGGGGCCTTGGAGGGAAAAAACTACAGTTCCCAGCAAAATGATGTCACTTCCTGCTAACATTAGCAAGCTAATTAGCATTAGCAAGCGCCGGGCTGAAATACTTTTTCTGGCTGCAGCATCCACGCTCCAGTGGCAAAAAAAAAGAAACAGGGATGACCGATAAAGACAGAAAATTACTCAACAGCATCACATGTGGGCGTGCTCTCTTTCTGATGACAAAACTTGAACCTATACTGGCACAGCAAATACCAAAAGCTGTCTGACTCAGAGCGACTGCATATTCTAAGAAAAACCTTCTGTAACAGTGACAGAATGAGCTCAAAGGCAGCAAACGGCGCGAGGTTTAACTCGCCTTTTGTGCACGATCGGCTGGATTTCTCGTGCCGGTTTATCCAGTGTCATTATAGAAAGATTACTCTAGGTATGTGAGGAAACATGCACGCCCACTACTGTCCTCGAGGCTCAGTGTGAGCCGGCAGCATCTTACTACAAATATTTCAACCACACCCTAAAACCACAGATCAGAAGCTGCCCGCGAACACCTGAAAGCTTTGCCTCCACTAAATACAGCAAGAACATCTACAAACATAACCTCAGAGCAACACTGTGTGTGTGCGTACATGTGTGTATACCTTGTGCAGCCACATAGGCAGAGTGTGCGTGTGCACGATGGCCCAGCAGAAGGAGTCCACATAAGCCGCCTGCCTCCATGAGAAGTTAGTGGGAGCAAAGCAGCTGATCTGAGTACCTGCGAGAAACATGGAGACAGGAAATAAGCAGCGGGGTCAGAATTAGCCTGGACGGCCTAACCCACCGTCCACGGTTCAGTTTCCAGAAGCAGATGTGGATCCTTGCAGATCTGGGCTGTTGTTGGGTGAAGTGACCCAGGCGGGTTTCTTGCAGGTTAAGGAAAGTTAGATTTAGGACTCTGTAACACTACTGTGAATGAAATTTAAGACCAACTTTATAAAAACCAAAACTGAAGAAGGAAACATCAGTCACATGGTGTCACAGACGCCAGCGAGCCTTTAATTCACTGCTTCAGCCGCGCTGCACATCTCTTTTAGTCTGCTAAATCTTTGTGCTGCCAGAGGACAGAAGACCGAGTTCAGACACAGCAGTGGGCTCAGTGGGCCCAGTGGGCTCGTCTGTGGAGTTCAGCGCAGACATGAGGACTGGGTTTAATATTCTTAGACCCACACGGACAACATTATTACCCCTCGAGGAACCAAACTACTCGAGTGACCGACTGGGTTATTATCTATGACCTCATCTTTAATACAGGAAGACTTTTTTAATGAGTCCGTTTATCATAGATGTCCCTGAAATATCCTGAAATGTTCTAATCATCATTTGATGCAAAAAGGAGTCAAAAATAAAGTAAAAAGAACAAAATTAAATGGAAATCATTTAATTAAGAGCAACATGGAGGAAAAAGCACAGGTGAAAACAAGAAGTGGTACCACTTAGCCTCGACACGCCGATGTCCAGGGATTTCAGTGTAAGTGCAGCTGGAGCCTGTGTTTCCTTATCAACTCTCCTATCAGGTAATCCCTTTAACTGCCACCCTCATCATGTTCATGCACTCACCTACTGAGACCTCCTGAGCGAAGGCCAGAGAGATGAAGAGGAGGGGAAGGCCCACGGCCACGCAGGTCACGATCTTGTCCACGGCGAGCTCCGTTCGGACGCTGCGGTATCGAGCCTGGTTCGGATCCTTCAGCAGAAAATCGCTGAACACGTACTCTGTGGCCACGTGGGCGATGGCCATGTCTCCGCTCTGCTCTCACCTGCACACACAAACATCCACAGGTGTCTGCTCGCTGTGTGCCACAACGGCACGGTTTTACCCTCATGCTATGAACACAACGTCCGTGGGTTTGCGTTGAAATCTGTCATGTTTTGCTACATTTTTGAGTCCTTGTGTCTTCATAAGTACAGCAGATATTCACACACACACACACACTAAAGCTGTTTAAAACTGAAGGATTATTTTGACCCAGAAACATTTGCAGCTAGAAGGTGAGCCTGGTATCAGAGTGCAGGCAAAAATCAAACCTTTCATTTGCTGCACCTTGTTTTAAGAAGCCATCTATGCCACATGCTCAGACGACCCTTTAAAAGGTACCAAAAATGCACTCTGCACTGTGAGGTATCAGGAGGCCATCGGAGCTGCACTTTTCTTCCTGAAACTGTGATCTGTTACATTATCGCAGTGTGGCAGTAAAACGGGCTTCACTGCAGTTTTTAAACAGCTTTACATGGATACGAAGGTTACGAAGTTATGAGGGCTCAAAATATGCTTCAAAAAATGTGAATTTAAAAACGTCCACCCAATCCTGTGCACTTCGAGGGCCTCTGAAGATGTGTAGAGTATGAAGGTCAAATTGAGCACGGCTTCATTAAATACACTAACGTTACTGTATGTGGGAAAAAGGCGGAGCGGTTCCACGTCTCCGATGTGCTCCTCGTGGATCCTTCTGCCTTCCTGTCGGGCAAATTTGATTAGACAAAGTGTCCTGTTACAGCAGCTACTTACTTTCCCAGCTCACTGCCTCTCTAACACATCTTAATCAGATAAGGCACTGGCAAAAATAATGGCCTTAAAACACACCTGTATTATCCTTTAATAAGAGACTACAGATCCCCCCCCGCTTCTTGAAAGAACCCAGGAGAACGTTGGTTGGACACTTTTCTCTGCGGTGTGTTTGACTCCTTCAGCTGCAGCTGAATATTCTGATGTGGTGAACGGCTGCAGAAGAACATGAGCACACAGTAACATGCTGCAGTTGTAGCATGTCTCGTGTTACTGTGGGAGCACGCTCAGTGTGTTTCACGAGCGGGTCAGTGGGATCACGAGCACGATGCTCGCTGAGCTGCTGAACACATGGCCTCATGCAGTCAGCGCAGTGTGCGACAGGCAGGGTAACATCTCAGCAAACACTTCAGACCTGATTTAAATGCGTATGAGCGTTTCTTGAAAGTCTGGCTGAGCTGAGAACCTTTATTTGTTCTGCAGTCTCTCTTCTTTAAAATCGCCTGTTATCAAAGCTTGGAGCCGCGCTGGTCACTCTACACAGATTCATTTCATGAACAAAGACAGATCTGTCACAACGAGTCATGAGTTAGTGTCCACCGTAGCCACCGCACCGCTGCTCTGAAGTGGTTACAGTGATGCAACCTCAGACTCGTGGAGCAACGCGAACCCTGATTTTAATAAATAAGGATTCAAAACAACTCGTGACCCTGTTCCCACGACATCGTCAGGCTCCTCTGTTTGCTTTACTTGTTCTTTATGCAAAGCCCTCATTATTTTAAAAGATATTTTATTTATTCAACTCAGGAGTGTCAAACACATTTTAGTTCAAATAAACCAGAAGCAATACTCGGGTAGGCTGCGGTGGAAAATATCCCCCACACCATCACACCACCAGCAGCCTGAACCACTGATACATGTATGCTGAATTCTGACCCTGCCAAGTGAATGCTGCAGCAGAAAGTGAGACTCATCAGACCAGCCGAAGCTCGCCAATCTTTCGCGGTTCAGTTTTGTCGAGCTCGAACTGCAGCCTCAGTTTCCTGTTCTCAGCTAGCAGACAGGCTCACCTGGCGTTTGTAGTCTGCTGCTGTGGTCCATCTGCTTCAAGGTTTGATGAGAAGTGTGCTCAGTTATTCTGCATAAACTGGTTCCCATCAACGCAAAGCAGCCTAACCATTCTCCCCGGACACCAGCAAGAGAACCTTCACTTTTTGGACCATCCTCTGGAAACCCAGAGCAGCTGAACGTGTGTACCTAATAAAGTGGCCTGTGAGTCTAGCTCACACTTTAAGCACCAGTTTTTCCACATTCACAGAGTTCGCTGTCATCATGTGCACATTATAGTTTATAGAGCCCCAAACCTGCCGTTACTGTAGCTAAAGTTTTTTGTTTTGTTTTTTTAAATGTCTTTATGATTTAAACTGTTTCTAAAAACACTTCTAACTTCCTATTTTAAAACTCGCCTAGTGGACCGAAAATGACTTTCTGGCGACCGGTTTAGGCCCGCGGGGTGCAAATTTGACACCCCCGACGACTGAAGTGACGACCCGAGAAAAAGCAGCACAAACAGACTCTGCAGTCACTTTGATTTAGTCTGAGCAGAAACATAAACCTGACCGTACCTGCGGGCCTGTTTAAGGCGTATTAAAGCGTCATGGCTGCGGCGCAGCGGCTCTGTCTGCAGCACGGAGGGTTTCCAGGTGGTTTCCAGAGCAGCAGCTGAACGATGTAACCCGGGAGCGACTCAACAGATGAGACAAAACAACTTTCGAAATCAATGCTTTTCCTGTAAGGCGCAAAACTCCTTCCGCCCGTCTTACACAAGATACCTTCACGGGCAGCTCGGAACTTTCCAGCTTCATGCTGCATTCAAGTGCAGCTCGGGAGTTTGTAACTTGAGGGTAGACCGGGGAGCAAACTTTCCTGGAAAACAAAGATTTTGGACACTGTTGCATCTTATAGAAGGCATGTTTAAAATGAATCTGGTGCAAACGTTTTTTTTTTTATATATATTTTTTTATTCCATCCATAAATACTGATCTGAAATTCATGGCAGGGTGCGTGCATCAGGGCCAGCTGCACATCCTGGCTGCAGCACCAGCTTTTATACCCTCCCAGGAGGATCTTAACTGCTTAAGATTGTTCGCCTTCTCTTTTCAAAAGCCTAAAAAAGTTGTCTTCATTTGCTGACTTCTGAGCTACCTATTCACACAAAATGTAACACTGCCAAAGGTGTAGTTAAGCACCAGACATGTTGACCATGCAGTGACCTCTATCCTGTGACCTTAACACCAATTGTCAGTGAAAGGATGCAGCCAATAATGCATCTCAGACACATAAACCAATTAAATAACCTGCCAATTAAGCTCCATTTCCCAAAAATGCACACATAGAGCACACGGGATCCGTGCCATGAGAGTGTTAGTGGACACTGCTCTAAAGGTTTGGTTTCAGACACAGACAGGAAAAAAGATGGATATAACTTCCTGGTCTGAGGTTAGGGGGGATCACTGATCCCGGGAGTAGTCGTGTTATTTCCCTGCACACTCACTGTTCACAGGTCCAGGTCCAAAATGACTTGTTTTTAATGAATATGAGCTTGTAGTTTATTTCCTGCCTTAATAATGTGCCTGTTAAGAGCTGTTGTTGCTGGCCTTCTAATCATGTCTGATATGAGTTATTGATCCCGGGAGTTCAAATGTCTTTACAACTTTTTTCTTTTTTTATTTGATTTTTAGCCACAGCGGCTTTTCGTGACAGTGGAGAGAGACAGGAAATGGGGGAAAGATACAGGGGAAGACACGCGGGCAAACTGGCGACGGGCCGGGACGCGAACCTGCGCCGCCCGTATGTGGTTGCCCGCTTTACCACTAAGCCACCCAGGTGCCCAAATTACTTTACAACTTAACCTTGAAAAGTGACACTGGTCATTGACTAAAACTAACATTTTTCTGACCTCTTCCTGGAAATTGGGAGATTTTTTAACCTTCAGTGGCCCAATATGGTGCAAATACCACCCTTAAACCCGCTGTTAAAAACAAGTAAATAAAATAAAGTCTGTAATATTTCAGTTGTTCCAAACAGAGCCCCTCTGTGGAGGGAAACTGCCTCTAAATCAGTGCCCAAGCTGAGGGAAGCTGCTGAAGGCAGCTGGAGAGCTTATATGGGAGCGTGGCAGGATCGTGGCTCTCAGAGGGAGACGGCCTGGACCGATCTGTCAGCACACGGCTGCAGGAGGGAGCCTCACTGCTGCTCAGAGCATCACCTTAAAGCCCTGCAGCTTTACCTGTACGCACACATCCCACTGCAGGCCTGCCACAGGGTGATCACTGAGACACAGACAGCAGCACTGGATCGTGTACGTAGACCCCCGATGGTCAGAGTCCCCTTGATCAATAATTCCATGTAGTGTACAGATCACAGAGTGCATGTGTACATAAATCCTTATGGAGAGCACTGATTTAGCTGAAAATAAAAGATAACATCACAAAACAACTTCACTAAAAGCTTTAAAGCAGCTGCTATTGGATGTCAGATTAAGAGTGTAACGGCACCGTGATTATGAGCTGCTGCTTCAGCCTGCAGTGGATCAGGATGGCCGCCCTCTGCTCTTTCTGTGCTCAAACAGCTCCTGCTTCTTTCATTCGTTCTGGAAGCACTGCAGCCTCACACGAAGCTCAGTGGGGAAAAGGGGCCGGTGTAACATGAACTACTGCCTTATATTCTAACCGGTTCAATTTTATATTTCAAGGCCAAACATTTAAGGAAATAATATCCTGGTTATTATTTATTTATTGGCTTGTTTGTTTCTTAGCTCTTGGCTGGGCCCCTGCCCAGATTTCCCATTGGACAATCCGGCCGTGTGAGTACGTCAGCTTGCAACCATCACTACAACAAAGCAGAAGCAGAGAGGAGAGCTTCACAAACCACTGAGAACCTGGGAGATGCTGCTGCTCTCAGAGCAGCAACAGCAGCCTCTCCCCTGGCATCGAGATGGCACTGTGGGGCCTCAGACTCACTCCTGCTGCAGTTACACACTGATATACAATCATCTACACACTGTTATATTCATTATAATTCACAGCTCGTGTTTCATTTATTGAAAAGGTAAAAGAGAGAGGAATAAAAAAGAGCCCACGGCTCAGTGTGAGGGCGTCTTTAACACGAACACTGAAACTACAACAGGGCGGTCTTTTGGTTTTATAGATTCAGTTCTGGCGCGCACGTGTAGTTAAAATCCTCTCCTGTTTCTTTAATTTCATAATCCCAGCTTCTGTGTGTTTCTCCCAGCTGAACCGGGTATCAGGGAGAAACAGGAAATGGAAGAATCCAGCAGAGGACCTGCTCTGCTGGCTCTTAGAAATGTCATTAATGTAATAAAATGTATTAATGTGTTTGTTCAGCTTTATTTGCAGTTACTGCTTGTGTGCATATCGCCATCTTTGTGTGGAAGGGCAGCTGATGTCAGTGTTCTTAATTAGCTGACCTTGTTTTAAGTTAGCAGCTACCTTTCTCGATTTCTTTACAGTTTGGGGATTTTTAAAAACATTTATTATAATTCTTCCATCTAATTAAAATCTAATTCCCCGTCACACCTTCGTCCTTGTGTCTCAGTGCTCGGTGCCTCACACAGATGCAGCTCAGTGCTGAAAAACAGGCGCCAATCAGCTCATGTTCAGTTTCAGTAATTTTGTAGTTTTTAAAAATACTTTTTCTTGATACTTGAATATAAAGATTTTAATTAGAGTTTGAGCTCCCTCAGTTTCCCATTTTCTCTTTAGAAAGTTCAGCATGTTTGTGTTGTGCATCTGTCCTCTGTGTGTTTTTTGTGTAGCCTAAGCAGAGCTGTAAAGCTCAATGTTCATACAGGCTGATTAATCCCAAATGTTTGCATTTGTAATCTGGAAACCTTCAGATTTTCGCGTTCCTACGAGTTAAAAAAATAAGATGTTTTAAAAATTGGAACATTGCTCTTTTTGTTTATCTGTTGCAGAGCTGTGATTGCACCTCCAGCTTTCAGGAGAATCCAACTGCCCCAAAGAGAAACACACAGGTGTCGGTACCTTTCTTTTTCTACACTAAACATCCAATAATTTCAATAAAGCGAATTATTTGGGGGCGTTTATAGAAACTGTGATACTGTAAAAGCCTTAATTAGCCCCAGAGTTTCCCTAATCCCCGGCACGATTTGTTGCTCCTGTGCGCCTCAGCGAGAGAGCTGGGATTTCCGGCTCTGATTGCAGCCCGTAAAGGCGGCGTGACTGTGGATGTGCGCAGCATGCAGCAGCTCTGTGGCAAAACCTAAAAACACCGATTCCTGGAAATCCAGCAACAAGCTGCGCTTCTAACTGAACTGTGGAAACGAGTCACGAGGAAAGAGCGAGCGGCAGCCTGGATCCCGGCCCGCGGCAGGCTCTCCGTGCCTGGGTGCGCCTGGCGTGACGCGTGAACATCTGAGACGAGTTGGTGTGCTCTGGAAACGTTTGGGCCGTCAAAACGAAAACCATTTTGAAGTGTTGTTGATGTTGGTCTATCGCGATGAATTCTGGGGATTCTCGTTCTGCCCTCCGTGGTCCTCCCAAACTTCTCCAGCTGCGTCAAGCTGCAGTTAAACGCGCACAAATGCGCCGGAAGCGGGAGGACTTTACACTGAAAAATATTACCGGAAAGCTGGAACAGAAAATAAACCCGTTTAACTCTCCAGTATCCAGGCAGGCTTAGGGACTATCGACACAACGTTTCTGATAACATATGATAAGATAGACTTTACTGATCCCTACAGGTGGGAAATTACAGAACCATAAACAGCTCAATCTGGCAACGCCATAAAATATACATTTAAATAAAAATAGTAATAATATAATTATAATAAACTGAAATCTCAAATTCAGCAAAGCAAAACGAACAGGATTAAAGCATACTAACATTTTTATTATACAAATAAGTCCTTACTAATAATGAACTGATTCTGGATCAATATGTTACTAATCTGCATGCAAATAAGCAGCTAGTTCATGGAAACGTGTGTCTCAGTATTGTTTTGCACATTAAAAAAAAAAAATAT
>JASGAU010383513.1:6832-17182 GCA_030220045.1 Australoheros facetus
ATATATATATATATATATCAGCTGTTTATTTTTTACTGGTGTTTTAAATTTAAATCGGATTAGCCAATACCTCTCCTGTTCCTGTCTTGATTTTAATATTAAAAATAACAAAAAAAAATACGTCATGGATTTTGAGTCTACTAAAAAGTTTCATACTCTCAGTGAATTTTGGGGTGTGGGCTAAAAAAAAAGACCTCTTATACCTACAGTCTCCGACAGAGCTGACCTGGCAACACGTATTGTTTCTAGGCAATGTTAGCCATTGCTAGCTAGATCTGTTAGATAAATATACAAAGGACTGTAGCTAGAAAAAAGATGCGTAATTACTTCAGAGCTGAACGGGGATGTAGAGCTGTGACAGAGCGGGCAGGGCTGGGTGGAGGGTACGACTCCCAGGCGGGTTTCTGGCTGTGCAGAGCAGCAGGAGAACTGAAGCCGAACTGAGCAGAGTCCAGAGTGTGGAGAACAAATCAGAGCAAAGCTGGAGTCCAGCAGTCTGAGGGGCAGAGCCGAGGAGGGCTGCAGACTGAGGAGAAGCAGTGTGGATGCTGGATGAGAGCGAGGCTGCAGGTCCAGTGAAGAGGATGTAGACGTGAAGGAGGTGAGAAATTTGCACTTTTATAATAACTGACTAAAATGTGTTTATATTATTGTAGCCAGAGGTCAGTTCAATCTGTTTTGCAGTGAGCACTGTCTTTAATACCTCCTTTATTTTAGCATAACTAAAACAAGTTAGGAATGTAAGTAGGGTGCCCAGCATATACCAAACCAGAAATTAAGACTGTTGGGAGTCAGCAAGGATATGGGCATGCAGCATTTCATGCAGGAGACCATAAGATTGTAATGAGACCTAAACTATTACTAATATTTATTATTACATTTCCTATTAGCCATTATCATTTACACTTAGCTGAATAGCTAACTACACTGTTTAGTTGAACTGGCTTGTCCTAAATTTAGCCAAATGTACAAAGGTAGTAGAACGAAGGTCCAATATTGACCTTGTTGCCCAGCTGTAGGTTTATAACCTCAGCCTCCATGCCCTTAGGCTGTTGGTCAAAGAGCCGAGCGCCGCTGAATCCCATTATTATTATTCGTCAGGGGCGGAGACATCGTATAGTTAAAGTCAGTCTGCAGATTTACCATTCTGTGCATTACATTTCATTTCATAAATCAATTTCCTGAGTATGTCTTTGAGGGCAGAGGGCATGGCAATAATCTCCTACGCAGTGTTATACCAACATCTCCTGCCTCTTTCCTCCTACTCAGGCTAACAAATTACAATCTAGCTATGAAAACCAAATTATAATGAGTAAGCAAAAGGCCATTTCATGAAGTCCTAATGGAAAAAAGCAGCCCTTAGGGAAGGGAAAATATATTGTAGTTCAGTAGGCGCCACAACAATCCCACATTTTAATGGTGAAATCTTAATTATGCCGAAATGGTACCATGGGGCAAAGGAGCCAACGCTGGGGCTATGAAATTACAGGGGGACATATATGTTGTGGCAATTAATGTCAGGTTAGACACAGATAGTTGTACTCTGTAGTTTATCCCACATGACGTGGCTAAAGAAAGTATGAATTAAGCCCAAGAGCTATTAGTCTTGGGCTGTGTAACCCAGCCAGAATAATCAGAGCCTAATTCAACACAGATACCACCACTGAGGCTAAAGAATGGCCCTCATTAATCATTACAGCATCAGCTACACCAGTGGCCTATGGCTTTAGTCTTTATTAATGGTACCCCACTTAAACTCCCTCTGTTTCTAGTAAGCAGCAGTGCCACAAAACGGCAAGGACTGAAATCCAGATAGGCAGTGACAGCCAACAAGCGGCCTCCAGAATAAACCAGAAAGGGGTAAATGACCCTCATTTAGCAAGTGCTACTGAACAAAATATCATTACAATTAATTTAATTTTAATAAGGATAAAAACAGCTCAAGAGCTCCACACTGGGTGTCAAGCAATCTGCTACAGTAAGACCTTATTGGTCTCTCTCACATAAAGAATTAGCTACATATAGACAAAAAAAGAAAGTCTTGGGAATACACTTAACAAATTCATTATGCAGGAAAGTTGTCAGTGACACAGATTTCATGAGAAGTGGGATTTCAGCCGTTATTCTGTGAGCCTTAATCCAGTACGAGTATTTTAAAATTAGGGTTTCTGTTTTGGCGAGGTGGATGCCTAATTTGGAGCTTGTAGTTGTTTTTCCCTTAATTTATATAACTGTAAAAGTTATGATCTAATCAGAAGGACTGAGCAGGGGAAATCTTCTGCCTGCTTCACTGTGTTGTTCCTGCATCATTCATCCTGCTTCCCCGCTCTTCCTCTACTGTCTCGCCATCCGCCCAAGATCCCAGCATCCCTGCTCACCAGCTGTCAGAGTCCACTTCCAGCTGCTTTTTTGCCTTTATTGCATTGATCTGGTTTTTTCTTATTTAGATACATAGGTGTTACTTTTACCATGTGGCTCCTTTTTGTTGTTATCCATTACCTAAATTTATTAAAGCTGACTTTTTTGGATGGGGGACTTTCTCTGTATGTATGTTTAAGGTGCTGTTAATCTGCATAGACAACTGTTTAAGTCTGTTTTAAAGACTACGACCCACTTTTTTAATCTGTTGTTTGTATTAATGGGAGAAGGTGTTGAGGTCCTAGCAGGCCAGCTGTGTGTGTGTGTGTGTGTGTGTGTGTGTGTGTGTGTGTGTGTGTCTGGAGAGAAGCTCTGCCCAGCTCAGTGGACCATCTTCTGTAGTGTGCTGATATTTTGGGGGGTGGTGTCCTAGCTGTCTCCTTAAGTTGAACCTTTTAATAAAAATCTGATTTATTTGGGAATTTGTTTGGCCCTCCCCTTTTTTCAACAATCTAACAAGTAAGAATGTAACAGAGACGGTAAAACATTTTTAACCACAGGTCAGCGTGTCTTTGCCAACGAGGACAAATCTGTATGTTCTCACCTGTGCCAACGTGGACATCACATTTCCATTTTCACAATTTTGCATTGTGTTTTATATTCAGAATCCATCTATTTGCTGTGGACTGAACTAGAGCAGGCTCGCTGAGGTGAACAGAACAACTGGTGAGAGGAAAATAGAAAACCTGGAGCAGCCTTGAGCAGAGTGATGTTAGGAGATTGCTGGAGTTCCACTTTGCTTGTGTGTGTTTATCTCAATGCAGCACTTAAAAGAAATGTTGGAATTTCAACTAAGACTTCTCATCAAGACTTCTGCGGCACTGACAAGCATTTAAAGAAGTGAAAGCAGGCACAGGAACGTGGGGACATTTTGAATGTAACAGCTTTAAGATCTGAAAATAAAATTAAGATTGTTTTCTTTTTTAACCGTAAACGTATCTGCACAAATAAGACTCAAAAACACGTAACTGTGAACACAGTTGGAGTAGATTTGGTTCACTATCAAAACATGTGTGATCCAGATGCACGTCAAGGTCTGGAACTTAATGAACAAGGCCATCAAGCACATGAACCTACATAGAACCCTGTTTTTAAGTGATCACCATTTTAATAGCATCGGGGAGGGAGCGCAGCCCTCCACAGGAAATCCTGGGGCAATAAAAATTTCTCTAAATTACAGTTAGAGTGGATATGTAGAAAGAAGAAAGAGCAGGATCACAGTGAGGGCACAGTGAGTGAGAAGAGAATGAAGATGATGCACTCAATCAGTCTCCACTCTGAGAGCCTCCCATTAACTATTCTGGTGATAATGACAGCACCGAGGAAGCTCCTCACTCACTGTTATTGTCATCTCTAGGATTCTGCACTTCCCACTTCAGTTTCTGGAGAGAACCATTTTCCTGTCTCGACCCCCCCGCCCCCCCGATATTAAGAGCAAAGCCAACTTAAACGAGTGTTTTCCCGTCCTCCCGTTAGTTCAGGCAGAAAGCCGTCTTAAGTTGGTATTATCCTCGCTTGCAGACACCTGCAAACACCACGGCTGAATACGTGCCCTTTCTCCTTTAACTGTGGTTTTGTTTTTTGTCCACATGGCGTCCACTTACAGGAGGAATACACATACATTTTGTGCACTGTGCTGTTTTGATTGCTGCAGTAAATTGGAAGGCACGCAGATGTCCGCACGAAGTCTGGTGTTCACCCTCTGATGACTGATCACTTGGACCGAAGCCGACCCTCACATTACTTGCTGAAATACACAAACTCTATCAACAAAATCAGTCCAGGCCCTGTTTAAAGAATGCACACACTCAATATACCGTTCATCTTAATTTACAGTCTTCTGTGTGCATGCACAACATTCCATTTGTCCACTCTGCATACAGTTTCCAGTCACCACAATACCTCACCATGATAAGTGCTGAGACAGAGCACGAGGCAGAGACATGGAGGGGTGTGTCAAAAATTAGGCCGAACACTTTCTGTCATCTGGAAAAGTGAGTGAACACATCAAAACCTCCATTTTTAATCACAGCATTTCAGGACAACATGCTGCAAAACCTGCTCCAATGTTGAACTTTTTTACACAGATTTTATAGGCTTTGCTTAATGAATGAAACTCTTACATCAGTACGAGTCCTCTCTCTCGAGTCCCTCAATAATTGATATTTCTATTACCATTAAAGGGTCACTGTGATTTCCAGTGTTGCCTCAGAGAAAGCTAGTCCTGCTTGTGAAATCTGGAGTGCTTTAAATCTTCTGTGGTCAATGCATGTGTTTACATTCTGGTCAAATATGTTTTCCCTTAGAACAAATTCAATTCATTTTTTTAAAATATAGCACCAATTTACCTCAAGGCACTTAAAAATCCCTTTATTTTCATGCAGACCAATTCCCTCAGTTTCTGGTCAATGAGCTTTTTTGGCATACTGAAAAATTAATTGATCAGTAAAACGAACATTTACAATGCCACTGACAGCTGCGCTCTCCTCAGATTTTAGGAACAGTGTTTGAGATGTAATGCTGAAACAATGTTAGGCTGAGGCCGCTTGTTTACAGTTCAGTCAAACCCTGCACACGGTGTGATGCAACAGCCTCTTCAGATATAAAAATGAGCAGCAGCAATGCAGAGCAAAAATCCTGTCTTTGATACCTCACAGAAAACTCTCGTTTCCCTCCTGATTACAGAAAAAACCAAAGAAAGTAAAAACAGAACATGTAGCTGCTGTACTCCGTGCCCTTATTTCATCCAGTAACTACTAAAGCTACTAGGAGGGTAATTTTATGCCAGGTAGCGCCCTCCCTCCCTCCCTCGCTCAACTCTGACTAAGTAACCAGACCCAGAGGGCTCCTTCACAGCAGGTGTTCTGTTAGTGCCTAACCCCCTACGCCCACCCACCCTCTCTTGCCTCATCACTCCACCCACATTACAGTGAGCACAGAGGAGGCCATGCTCCCCTCAGCGTTAAGACAGAACACTTTGTTACAGCTCTATTAGCTAACTAATCTGAAAGAACTTTATTTTATTAGTCCCTTAAGACTCCTGCCAAGGCCCTTTTCATCCTTTATGGATTCAGTAACTGAGCAGACTCCGTCTCTCTGCCCCTCCCTTTTCCTCCTGTCTCTCCCAATTCTTCAGTCCCTCCATCTTACATGCTTGCTCGCCGCTTCACATACAATAGAGCTCTATGGTACTTGCAAGGTTGCACCAACTGTGCATTACAGATGCAAGTACACGCACACAAACAGGAGATATTGTACACAACTCACAAGTCTTCAGTCAGTTGAGGCCCAATGCAGTCTAAACAAGCAACCGAGCAGACAATGTATAAAGAACTGCAAAGCGAGGTAACAGAGAGCAGGAGGGGCTCTCTGTGGAAAAATGGACCTCCATTGGCAAGTCAAATATTTAGGTGTGAATTGATAGCCCCACTGAAATAATAAGCGTTAGCTTTATATGGCTTCCACTCCATTTTCCCAACTTGCCCACAACCCATCAGTAACACATTCTGAAATGTGTGGGAGTCAGCGAGGCCTCAATATAATTCTGGGACAGCTACGTATCCAGACAGCTGAGATCAGAGATGAAGAGGTGGCCTGTGTCACAACAAGTTCTGGGAGTATTACCATAGCATATTTCGCATGCCACAAATGATGTGTACTTGAACAAGTCATCCGAAATTGCTGCCCCCAAGTGCCTTTCATTTTAATTCACATATTTCACTTGCAGTCATACCAAAATGATATCTCTAGTGGCAGGTCGTTTTGACCCGTGCATTTGATCAAATGGGGAAAAAGATTGGGATTCTAGGATGGTGAAAAAATTGTAAAATATTCTGTATGAGTTGCCATGAAGAATGAATATGGGAAAAAGAAAGAAGCATACTGTATTTCAACTATATGTGTAAAGGAAATAAATCTGCCAGATTTGCCAGTCTTTACATGCATAGTATCCTGTCCACAAGCAAACATGTAGATTATATAATCAGATAGTTTTGGTGAGCTCCTGAATGATCCACTGACATGGTTTATATACAACATATTTAGCTTTTCAGTCTCTTATGACTGATGAACTAAGAGACATAAGCAAAGTGCCATATTATTCATAGACATAAAAAATACATTGTTACATAAAGGCAGCTAAAGGGCTCTGTGAAGAGCTACAGTGCTTTCTATATTTATTCTCATTAATTAATGACACTTTTTGATGTTAAATGAGGGAAACAGCACCAGCCTCAGACATTTATTCCTGCTGTTTTTGCTGTTAGACTGATTCTCCCTGCACTCAGCTGCTACAAGTATGACTGCACTGTAAGGATTTGTTGAGGAAAGATCCGTACAAAACAGAAGTGACATCAAACAGTGGGCAGCTCCCGCATGCACTTCGCTGAAGGGGAGCTTGGACGTCTCGCTCAATATGCAAAGGCTGATGGCAGGGCGACCCAATGGCAGCACCGGGCCTCATGCCAGAGGAAAGAACTGCACATAGTGGCTACATGTGCATCCAACACAAGTGTGCACGCACACACACACCAAAGAGAGAGACAGGCATGAGAATACATAAACATGCACACAAAACCACATAGATGCGCATGGCAGAAACTCTAATAATGCCATCAGAGATAGCCTAATGATATTGGAGGGCAGAGTGTGTGGGTTCCCTTTGATCTTCCCTTTTTCTCCTCCTCATCCCTCAAAGCTCGTTGCAAAGAAAGAAGCTGAGCAGAGCAGAAAAGGAATAAGAGCGAGAGAAGAATAATTGCCAACCTTCATTTTAAAAACAAGAAAAAGAGGGATAGTACTGAAGTGAACCTTGCAGCAAAAAAAAAGAATAAAAAAATCAAACTGGTTCTTCTTTTGCTTGGCTGTACCTGCAGAGTATACAACGGACAGTTGACAGTGCACAGCTCTCACAGCTGCCCCTCAAGCCCTGACTGAACAACAGGGCTGGATGTGGATGGAGAAGCTGCTGCAGTCCAACAGATTCTCTCTCAGAGGAGCTACACACAAATACAGCATGTCAATCTGGTCTGTCTGTCCAGCTGATAGCTGCCAACATTAACCCTACACCTCCTCCATGTCTGCTTCCTCCCATAACAAAGCGAGACAGGTAGTTTCTGATCCTGGCTGTCAATCAAATTTCCAAGCCTAGTCTTCTAGTCATAGAGAGAAAAAAATGTCAATCAAGGACATAACAGAGCAAAACAGGAATCCCATAAGCACTCTGTTTGTACCAGATCAAGCAGCTTGTTTGTGTTTGTCAGCTGGTTCATCAGCTGTAGTGAACCACTATGTCCGCTGACAGGACGGTGTCTTCCAGCCTAGCAAGCACATCAGACTTCACCAGCCGTGACGGATTGTGGGCACAGATCTATTTTTGGGGATCTGAAAATTCTCAGAAGGACCTGACAAAAGATTAAGGCCTGTGTGTGTCTGTACCTGAGGGGCAATGCAGCAGCTGCAGAGGAACCAGGACCCTGCATTGTACAGTGCCCACTGAATGCACACGAAGACAACTGAATCATCTCTTTGAGAAAATATTCAGCAGATTTACAAGTCATATTCTAGAGTATGTGTTTTTCCATTGTTTTTTTGGCTGTATCACCAAAGGCTGGCAGCAGCAATGTAAAAAACAAAACAAAAAACCATCTGTACTTTTTAAAACATAAACAATGAACAATAACTTCCTCAAAACAAGTCTTGTAATTTAATTTTCACAGACATCTAAACAAACGAGGAATCCCCTATGCAGCCTAAGAGCATAAAATAAGAGGATCAATAACAATTTCACGTATTTTCAAATTTTTTTCTAAAGTCAGGGAAGCATTACAGGCTGATTTGCACAAAGGCTACAGGGGCAGAGGTTAACCTATGGTGGTTCTTTAAAAGGAGAAGCAGAATGGATCCCAACTCCAAAGTGCTTTTATTCCCATGTTTCAGATCAGACACTGTATCCTTAACAAACACTCGCTGAGACAGCAGCGGAAACGTGTGACGTCTGACGTGCAGTCGAGGCAATCAGTGCGTGACCAGTTAAATCTAAAGACAGGCAGTAAATTGATTATCAACGTGAAATCAGCCTTTCTCCTTAAGGCTCTGAACAGCGTGCTGTCCTATAAAGGATCTCACAATACCCATTTGGATCCATCCTGTAAATTACTGCCATGTTGTGGCAGCAGTTAGCTGTTGCCTATGGAAGCTAGCTTGACTACCAAACAATGAATCTGTTGTTGTCAGGAACATAGGAGCATTTTTTCTGTGTATGTGTGTGACTGACAGGAGACAGTGTGCTAGTCAAGCCACTGCTGGCTCACCTTTGATCACCTGTGCATTTTTCACTCATGTACAGGTGGTGTGTGTGTGTGTGTGTGTGTGTGTGTGTGTGTGTGTGTGTGTGTGTGTGTGTGTGTGTGTGTGTACAGTAGCAAAATGAGCACGTTATACTGTGATTTATCATCTCAGCAGATAAATTGTCTCCTGCTAATCACGTTGGTCAGGAAGCATGACCGAGAAGATTTGGAGTGGAGTGCGCAGCAGATTTTAATAACTCGTTTAGAACTTTGGCAAGGAAAGCCTTCACAGAGAAGATTAGGATGATTGTGACGGGGATCACCTTCTGCCATGCTGGCTTTGATAAAACAGCCAAGTTCAAAATTTGCAGGCATCTCCAGACTGATGCAAGACACGGGAGAGAGACTGTTCAATGTAATAAACAGCTAATTCACCTATTAAAAAGTGGCAAACTTCCTGATTTATTTAACTGGGAATGGGTGAGTTTTATTAATTATGGGACTGAGTTTGTCTTTATAAGAGGACACAATTTCTCCCTTTTACACAGTCTAGCATGCAGTTATGCTGGTTTGGCTATTACATAATTCTCTGGTTTACCTTTTATTATATTATATTATATTATATTATAAACTTATTACACAGATAAATTATGACAAATGTTAATTTGTCTGTGGGAACAGGCCTTGTTCAGTTGCCATACATGTGTATGTGATTTACACGTATTACAGGACTCTCTAGCATGCCCCTCCCCCATATTTCTTTATTTGTTTTTCATGTTTCTTTAAATTGTTTGTACAAAATAAGCTTGCCATAAAATTGCCATTTTTTATGCAGTATACTGCATGTTTACATGAGAACCATGTGGCGCTGAGGGAAATGAACCTGTGAATGGGCTGTGTCGTGTTCAACTTCCAAGAGGAATGAAAGCCAATAAGTGGCCATGACAGGAAACATTTTCTTTAGTGCTGCCATTACAATGAAAAGGACCTCTTCACCTCTTCTGTGACTCAGAGTTAAAAAGAAACAGACATCAAAGAGCACATAGGACACATTATATTTTTCTGCTTTTGTTGTAGAGAAATTTCCTGAATGATCTTGCAGCCTCACCCGAGTATGTCACTCCCCTCTACCAACACATCCTCTAACAGCCTGTGACCGGATACATACACAAAGGTACCGAACTGCCTGTGCACGCATTCGCCAGCATGTCATATTCACCATTAAGAGAACCAAACTACTGTTGGTAACTGTATGTTAGATTGGAGTCTACCATACAATTAGTGGCTGTGTGTGATGTATGCAATAAATAAAGAAATCATTCACAGAATAAAACACTTGTTTTTGTGATTCAAAAGCAGGCCATGGTAGAGAAACCGGAGCAGAAAACTAGTGGAGGGTGGGTAAATCAATCATGTGTGCTTGGAGCAAATACAGTCAATTAAGTTAAGAATTTTCAGTGATTGGTTTTGACTAATAAATGTGTACTTTGAAAAGGAAACAGATGTTAAATTGTTAAATTGTATCATTATTTATGGCTTCTTGTCTCTTTGTTATGTGTTGTACAATTTAAACTTAGGATGATGAATGATTGGCTGATCTGGTATTTCCTGCCCATACGATGTTTTCCATCAGTCATCATGTCTC
>JASGAU010383515.1:0-12764 GCA_030220045.1 Australoheros facetus
GCAGAGCCTTCAGCTTTCAGGCCCCTCTTCTGTGGAACCAGCTTCCAACTTGGATTCGGGAGACAGACACCCTCTCTATTTTTAAGATTAGGCTTAAAACGTTCCTTTATGATCAAGCCTATAGTTACGGCTGGATCAGGTGATCCTGAACCATCCCTTAGTTATGCTGCTATAGGCCTAGTCTGCTGGGGGGTTCCATAATGCACTGATTCTTTTCATTCACCTTATTTACTTTGTTTATACTCCGCTTTGCATTTAATCATTAATTGATATTAATCTCTGGCTCTCTTCAACAGTCTTTTCTCTCCCCTCAGCCCAACCAGTCACAGCAGATGACTGCCCCTCCCTGAGCCTGGTTCTGCTGGAGGTTTCTTCCTGTTAAAAGGGAGTTTTTCCTTCCCACTGTCACCAAGTGCTGCTCATAGGGGGTCATTTTGACTGTTGGGTTTTCTCTGTATTATTGTAGGTTCTTTACCCACAATACAAAGCTCCTTGTGGCGACTGTTTGTTGTGATTTGGCGCTATATAAATAAAATTGAATTGAATTGAATTGAACTGAATTATGAGTGAACCAAACTGCTACTTGCGTTATCCCTCTAGGGTATGAAATATCTTCACCACAGGGACTTCCCCCACGGCAGGCTAAAATCTCGAAATTGTGTGGTAGACGGCCGTTTTGTCCTCAAGATTACAGACTATGGCTTCAATGAGCTGCTGGAGTCTCAGAAAGCTCCTTTAGAAGAGCCGCCACCTGAAGGTACTGTCTGCTCTGCTGTCTCATTAGAATTAGTTATTATCTATATGCTGCATTTTACACTCACCATGCATTATTGAATCAATGCCAGAATATCAATTCAAGCCACATGTTTCCTTTGTTGCACTTAGATCTATTTTGGACACCACCAGAGATCCTACGGGACCTTACAAATTCTCGCAAAGGGACATTTAAGGGAGACGTGTACAGTTTTTCTATCATCCTTCAGGAGGTGGTGGTGAGAGGGCCACCCTACTGTATGCTGGGCCTCCCACCTGAGGGTGTGTATTCACCACAGAGAAGGCGATGGAGATAAAGAGAAGCTTGCAATAACTGGTTACTATATAGTTGTTTTGGTTTGGCTGCCACAAAAAGCAGCCTTTCAACTTCACAGTCAGTTAACAGTGTAACAGTATACATTGTATTTATGTATCCCACGCTCTCCAGAGATCATCCGTAAGGTGAAAAAGCCTCCTCCGATGTGCCGTCCTACTGTGGCCCCGGACCAGGCTCCACTTGAATGCATCCAGCTGATGAAGCAGTGCTGGAGCGAGCAGCCTGACCGCAGACCAAACTTTGATGAGATCTTTGACCGGGTAGGTTTTCGCAGACAGCCTTATGGCTTTGTTTGTTTACCTTCTCCCAACCCATTTAAAGAGTTCCACACATATTTGTTTAACTGGATTCTCTTCTTTTTACAATAGTTCAAGCTAATCAACAAGGGTAAGAAGACCAATATCATTGACTCCATGCTGAGGATGCTGGAGCAGTACAGCTCCAACCTAGAGGAGCTCATCAGAGAGAGAACAGAGGAGCTGGAGGTAGAAAAGCAGAGAACAGAGAAGCTCCTGTCTGAGATGCTCCCACCGTGAGTCAGCACACTCACACAATCCCATCCACATGAAGTTTGCAAATAAATGTGCTTCTTACTGCCTGATCATCTCATTCTCTTTTTCCCCCGTTTCTATCCAGTTCTGTGGCAGAGGCCCTGAAGACCGGTGCCACAGTGGAGCCAGAGTACTTTGATCAGGTGACAATCTACTTCAGCGACATTGTGGGTTTCACGACCATCTCCTCGCTCAGTGATCCCATTGAGGTGGTTGACCTTCTCAATGACCTCTACACATTATTTGATGCTGTGCTGTCAAACCACGATGTCTATAAGGTCAGAGAACAGTAAACACCCAGTGTCTGAGATTATGGAGTTTAAATTTGTGACTTCTGTGCCACTAACATGCATGATTTGCCCCTTAACTGAATAAACGTGTTGATTTTGTCCAGGTGGAGACAATCGGTGACGCTTACATGGTAGCATCAGGCCTGCCTAAGAGAAATGGCAACAAGCACGCTGCTGAGATTGCCAACATGTCACTGAACATCCTCAGCTCAGTGGGAACCTTCCATATGCGACACATGCCAGACGTGCCCGTCAGGATACGAATAGGAATCCACTCAGGTGGGCTTTATAGTCATTAGAGACACTATCAGCCTGTATGGAGTTTTAAACTCCATTTGCGGAGGCGGTCAGAAACCTGTGCAAGAAGAATTCTCTTCTTCCAAACATAAAATGAGGTTGCCTGTGAGTCATGTTCACTAAATCTCTGAAGGAGATTTTAGAGCAGGTATCCTTCTAGTCAGGTCATATTTATTTATAGGCACATTTAAGTACAGCGCATGTTGGCTAATGTGATGGATAGCTAAAAAGAACTAAATAAATATAAGCTTCACAGTGAACCTACAAGAATAGAGTTGTAGTCTTGGTAATGGGCTTTAGTCTTGATTTGGAGTTACTGGACAAGCATCAGTTCAGGCAGACCTAGAAGTCAAGCTCAGCTCCAGTTACAGCAGATCAGCTGATCTCCATGCCAGCCCACATCAGCTGATATCTCACCTTAGGGTGCACTTTTTGGGCTGATTTTGTTTGCTCACAGTTGCTACACATCTGCAACCCACGTCCTCCTCAGCTTCTCATTTTCATGCTAACAAAAGTAAGTCATTCTTTTGCTACTGATGCCTCCTCTGTTATGAGGCTGGGGGTCTCGATGCTGCTCTCTCAGAGAAGGATATAAAACACCTCAGATACTAAAAAGTTGTCCTCACTGAAATCCTAACTTTGAGCCTGTAATTTAAATTAAAAACACAACTAGTGATGGGCATTTCTCAGCGTGCCTGGGATTGGAATGATTGTCCACTGATGTGCATTTGCAGGGCCCTGCGTTGCTGGTGTGGTGGGCCTGACCATGCCTCGGTATTGCCTTTTCGGAGACACCGTCAACACTGCCTCTCGTATGGAATCCACTGGGCTGCGTAAGTACCTTTTACACATTTCCACCACGTTTTGCCGCCTTGTGCCATGTTTAAGTTGACTCTATTGTCTTTATATTCACTCTGCTCGCCTTTCCTCAGCTTATAGAATCCATGTAAATATGAGCACCGTGAAGATCCTCCGCTCTCTAAATGAGGGTTATAAAATAGAAGTTCGAGGAAAGACGGAACTGAAGGTAACAGTTTGGGCGGTGCTTTCTTATCCACTTAAAGATTGATTGCACAGCTCTGAAATGTTCTTTTATTGCAGGGTAAAGGTATTGAAGAGACGTACTGGCTTGTGGGGAAAGCCAACTTTACAAAGCCTTTGCCAAAACCACCAGAGATTAAACCAGGGTAAGAGACTGAATCTGGTTTTCATTCATGCACCTGCACAGCAGCTGAACTCAAATAAAAATAATGAAATGTGTGCATGTATTTCAATTTGCTATTGAAGTCAGACTCATAAGTCATTTGTAAACATCATTTTTCAGAAGTGTTACTTTTCATAAGTGTAATGCACATGTAACTTGTGCCAGCCACTCATGCAAACTGCAACTATCCACATGTTACTTCAGGCAAGACAATCATGGGCTGAACCCTGAGGAGATAGCTGCATACAGGAAAAAGAAAGCAGAGAAAAAGGCTTGACCTTCTTAGTCCATACGCAGGAGGTATAGATCTGCATGCCGGCTGGTGTTGTGCTGTGGAAGTGTTACTGTGATGAGCTTGCACGCATAAATTTCTTATAGATTTCTGAATCTCACAGATTGCTCGTGATCTAGTAGCCTCATTAATCTTTTGATCTTATCGGCTTCTTCTTAAGCAGATTGGGGAAAGCCCTCTTTGTTTAGTGCATTCGTTTTCATTGTGGCTGGCTGGCGTGTTTTCATAATTAATTTCTTTCTTCTTTTTTTTTTTTCATTTACTACGTTTGTGGCAGCTCTTGTTGTGTTTTTGTAAATCCCTAAAATCAACAACTGTGTAAATTACAGCAATGATTTTAACACTTTATGTCAACTAGGGACAACTGGCAAGAGATGGTGACAGAGGAGATCAAGGCTCATTTCCGCAAGGCCAACAGGCAGGTGGACAAAAAGTTGTGAGGGAGAGGAAGAGAAGAAAAACTATGGAACAAGCAAAACTAAAAGAGAGGAGAGGAGGACGTGTCCAGAGAAACATGGAAACAAAGAGCTGGGAGGGGCATGCAGAGGACAGAGAGCACCACCCAGCTTCTCACTGTGGCTTAATGCAGACTTCTTTAAGAGGATTGTCCATCGACTGGCTAATCTGCCTGCAGCCAGCACAGCAGAACACGACGGTGCTAATGTAGTGAGAGTCTTCTGCCTACGTACTTGCAGCCAGAATCACAGGGAAAGTGCACCTCTTCTTAATGAAGGATGCACTCGTTCACTCTTCTCTGCACTCACTGGCCACTGCGTGGTCACCTATTTCAGGGCAATCAGAAGCTCACTCGTTTGAAGGTTTGAGTGCCCCAAACGCCTATTTCAAAATGAAATGTTATCTTTTTTTTTCCTGGTGATAATATCTGTTTTTAGTTTCTTATAAAAGCTCATGATAGAGTTGCTGAGACTGTTACTTAGCTGTGGCTGAATACTAAAAGTCATTAGCCGACCAAAGTTGGAGGCAAAAGCTGCTATTATATGAAAATATCAAAAAGAGAAGAATGACAGGTTGACCACTTTTGTTTCTACTGTCTTGAAGCAGGAGATAAAGTACATTTATACTTTTTTTTCCCTTGAAGTACTTAACAAGTATAAGTTATGAAAATTATGACCCATTTTAGTTTCTGTTGTGGTGAGGGAAATGTCCAGTTCCTTTAGTGAAATGTGTCTTTAAGGCTAAAATGTTCAAAATTTTGCTTTAATGTTTTGTTATGTGAACACACGTGTGTGTCTACAGTAACTACACACGCTAGTCATATTATTTATCAACCATAACTCCAACTTAGCTGCCACATTTGAGTGTCACGCGGTTTCCCTAAGAGGTAACGTTCCCATTTATTAGAATTCTAACTATGGCTCATTTTACATCTTTAGCACACACACATATATATTTAAACTGGTGTTCCTAATCACATTAATGAAGGCCCTGTTCTATCTGTAAGTACAGAGCCTTTATTAATGTGTTTACCTGCCACTTACAGAGAAAGTGGCTGTTGTGAAAAAGATCTATTTATCCATATGTATTGGTTTTTGTGACAGAAGTAGGGAGCGCAAGCTGAACAGCACCACCTTCTGTTCAAATTAAAGCAGGACGTAAGTAAAGCCACAAAGCCTGTGCAACAATGAAAACATCAAGTAGTCACAAAATTTTAGTGAATGAATGCTGATTGGATTTATTTGGCTTATTATTGACTTGTTTTAATAAAACATAACGACAGTGCAAGAAATGTCCATGTGCACTGTAGTCCAGCAATTCTGGATTACAAAAATATGTAAAGGAATACCTGTGAAACCAAGTAAAAAAGGAAGTTAGTTAGTTTTGAAGAAGAAACATAGAAGGGAGAAACATGTGTTTTTAATTCATGTTAATGCATGTTTTTGCCCTTAGCCCTAAATATGAAGTGATTTTATATTTAACTGTTGAACAATGAAACACGTTTTAGCCGATTATTAATTTTGGAAACTCTCCCACTGATCATATTAATGTTGAGGATAAAAGAAACATCATTCATGCTTACAAAACAGCAGCTAAGTCAGTCAGCAATGTGTATATTGTGTAACTCACGTTATTATTCGTCTTGTAAATTATAAATGCAATGCAAACAGTAAGATCTATGTAAATATAAAGTAACTAAGCCATTCA
Source organism: Australoheros facetus (assembly GCA_030220045.1). NCBI lineage: Eukaryota > Metazoa > Chordata > Actinopteri > Cichliformes > Cichlidae > Australoheros > Australoheros facetus. Next base: position 5,888 of record JASGAU010383515.1, read on the forward strand.
TTTGTAACACCTTAAAATGTTTGGTCTCTTTTACTCCAGGCAACCACAAGGTGGCGCTATGGTTCTCTGTAGAAGAGACATTTGTTTCTAACAAAGAGGTTAGGCCCTCTCTTAAGAGAGAAGCACTCGGGATTTTTTTTTTTTATTGTAACATTCTTTGTCTTTATTTCTGTCAGTGCGTATTTGACATGGAACAAAATCCCCGCAGTGATACTGTGGCTGCACCAGAGGCTCATTTACAGATTTTTAACTCTTTGGTCAGTCTGCTGTTGTCTTGTAGCTACATCCTGCTATGCTCAAACATCTGGAGATTACATTTCCCACTCACCGTGAGAACCCTACACTCCAGTTTTGAACAATGCAGTGTCTGCTTTGCCAGGAAGATTCCAACAAAAGGTCCCGCTGGTGTTATTATTTAGACTAGTAGTGTTTGGAGAAATGAACCACAAAACTCCCTGGATGTTATCTCTGCATTCCAGACCTGGGAAGACTGTTTGAGCTTCAGCCAGCTGGAAAGATTGTTGTCCTTATATGTTCACTAGTGTGCACGCATTCCTCAGTTCAGCTCCCTGTAGTATTCACACAGGACTTCCCTTTATCCAATTCAGTCACACACATATATCTTCTCTTTAATTATTTTATTGAAAAATGACCACATGAATCACATAAATCACACAGTTCCAACAGGTTCTTTGTGGAAAATACCTACAGCAAGGAAATGACATGGAAAGTGGTGAATATAAATTTAGCACCAGACATTTTGCCACCTATTCACTGCAAGCTCAGCTCATTGCAGAGGAACGGTTCAGTGCAGCGTGGAGGCAAAATGAGAGGAGGAATGGGACAGCACTGTTAAACAGCTTGTGGATCTTTTTTCTCTTTAAACATTAAAGATATTGCAAGAAGACGCACATGGGTTGTAGCCAAAAACGCACAAGCAGAAATGTGATGCAAAAGAGAAATCATACTTAATATAAGCATGCTGTCTGCTGCGCTGACCGATCTTTGTTTTAGGAAGTCTTAAATAAGGCACGTGCGTGTTTTTTAATTTATTTTTTTTTAGATTATTCAATCCAGGATGATCTTTAGACAGAGACATTTAAACACAACTGTTCCCTGGGAAATCTGAGTGTGTCCAAGCTCAGTTATTCAGTCCACAGTTCATCTATTGGAATCTGCTATTGAGGTAACAATCATACCAAAAACCACACACACACGCACATACTCACAAATGCACACACACAGTTTCCTGCCATGGTTTCACAAATAATAAAGCTACCCAACACGATTCAGAACTTTAACATTATAGCTCATCGCGCATTTTGTCCCCTTTAGGTTTAACCACTCTGCCGATGTACAGGATGGAGTTGGTCTTGTTGTCCTTCACCAGGAAAATGAAGGGGTGATCTACATAAAAGAGTTTGGGGTTCCTCAGCTTTTCGGTACCGAAGATGCTCGTGTCATATGGGTTTCCTTCAATGTCCAGCTCCAGGGCTGATGCGTGGAAGACGCTGGAAAGATAGAGGTCCTTCTTTCCAGAGATGTTGGACAGGTCAGCCTTGGCTTTGTCCACAGCTTCTGTCAGGCCCAGCTCAGCCAGGTGTTTCTGCAAAACGCAGATAAAGTTATTCAGTGCTCTGGGTCGATTGTAATATTTTAACTATCCTAAGCATCCTAAGCATGACAGTGCAGTTGAGCCATCAAATTGCAAACATTCACCTGCAGGTTGTGGCTGACTTCCACGGAGATCTTAGGGAGAGAGATGGCTACAGCTCTGTTCTCCATCTTGCTGAGCCAAGTGTCTACCTGCTTCCTTGTCAAGAGCTTCTCCAGACGATCCAGGGGCTCCAGGTGATACGGCATGATAAGGATCATGGAGGCCTGCTTCTGGCCCAGATGCATGTTCAGCACAAAGAGTTTGTTCTCTGTGTCCTCATAGAAATCATAAAGACCTGAGAAGAGCAGACAAAGCAGATCTTATCAGGTCTGCGTGCTTGAAGGCAGGATAACATATTGGCTTTGGGAGACACAATAAGATCAAAAGGAAAGATGACGGAGAAACTCACCTGTGCGGTGCATCATGGGAACTCCAACAGTAAACGAGCGAGTAACCAGGAAGCCGCGGTTGTCGACCATTTTATCGTGGAATTTCTCCTCCCAGTGAGCTGTGGGGTAAAGAAGACATGGAGTTACAAGACTGCACAGGCGTCTGACTTCAGACAGAACTTTAGTCTGGCTTTAACGCCATACTCACGCTTGAAGAACATGGCGTTGACAATCATAGCTCCGTCGGGGTTTTGCACATCCTTGGTGACCTCGGGCAGCTTGCCACCTGTGGACTTGGCTGCCCACTCATTGATGGAGTTCACTGCGCTCCTCTTGTCCCTGAAGTTTATTTTGGAGTGGTCGTAGTTGTAGTGCTTCTTGCTGTTCTTCACAAACTCATCAGCGAAGGAGACCGAGCTGGGGCCGTAGAGGCGGTTGTTGATTTTCCAGGTGGTGTTGCGCGTCTTGGCATTGCTCACCTGAAAAGAAGCGGCATATAAACTGTGACAAATTTGCTCAGAGTCTAGTTCAGGGCTGTGGTGCCTGTGGTTGTGGAGTTATGAAACAAGATAAGCTACCTACCTCAGAGAGGAGCTCTGACAGGCCTGCATGCAGATGCTCATCCTTGAGTTTGTCAGCACTGAGGACTGTTTTCACCTGGGAGGCAGTGGAGGCTTTGCCACCAAGAGCCACGAGCCCCAGAGAGGAGGCCACCACCACGGGAGAAATGATAATGTTCTCTGTGTCTTTCTCCTTTGCCATGGTGTGGTAGAGGCTGAAGTGGAGTAAAATATAAATAAATAAATGCTGAGAATATTACTTTACGTTACAAGTGTGCCAGAATCAATAATATACAAACCTGAAGGCCAAGTTGGCGCTTTTATCGGCCAGCGTGGTGGCGTGACTGCTCAACTTCACATCCTCTGCAGAGGCCACCAAGGCCAGCAGACAAAGAGCTACAATGTTAGTCATCCACATCCTGTCTGTCTCCAAAAGCAGCTGCAGCAGCCTGTGAGAAAGAAGCAATGAGAAAGATAGTGTTACTATTACTTAAAAAAAAAAAAAAAGTGGGTTTGTGGAATAAATACATATTCAGAAATGTATTCATTTATTAAAATATATCTCAGAAAGAAAATGCCAGGGCAAAAAAAAAAGAACTACACTTGGGCTGTGGAGCTGTGGAGGCAGGGCAGGGTTGACCCAGCCCACACAGAAGCTCTGGAATGTTCCCAGTTTGAGGCAGACGTGTTTCTTGCCACGTCAGCGGTAACCAGTGGCTCCGCTGAACAGTTAAAGCACGACATCCACTCGGAGCGAAGCCGTGCGCTCGCTCAAAGCTGAAACATGAAGCATCTCACCTGTCTGTACTCATTTTAAATGATGCAAATGTTTAATAATGTCACCTCATTTGCAGGGATCAGAAATCACTTTGTTACAGTCTCGTGAGACGTACAGTGCAGCCTTTTCCATGCTATCTGCAGAGACACTGCCAGCTGCCTTTTGAGACAGAAAAGGGCGTTTTGCCTGTAGGCTGCACCAAACCCATCCCATCACTTGGGCTGAATGTACAGCCTCAGGCCATAAATAACCAACTTCACTGGCATCCTGTTTCTCGTGCAGATATATGGTGTCTGTACCTCTGTGTTTGTATGTTCGTGACAACGGCAGAAAACAGTTTCATGTTTGGATACCTTGAGATGTTTTCATTTCTGCGATTTTCATTCTGAAAGACAAGAGGTGTATGTAGTAATCCCCATGGAGCAGGCAGTGAAAATATATTCATGCTCTCATGGAGAGAAACTCTATATACAGTACAAAATCTAACCTCTCTGTCCTAGTTTCCCCGTTTTCAACCCTTAGGATTGGAACATTAAATATTATGCTGCAATTCTAGTTACCCACCACTCATTCAAAATGAGACACTTTTCACTGAGTGTGTCTCGACCCTTGAGGGGAGGAAATGCTTTTATCTAATGAGCTCTGCCACAGTCAAGCAATACTCTTTATAGTGGGAAGACTTAAAACTCTTCCAAAAGTTACAAAAAGCTCAACTGGGTGCAGGCACACTACTTCCTGCAAAGATTTTAGTTTGAACCAAATGCATTTTAGTAGCTGTGGCATGTAAGCAGCAAAAAAACTTGTACCATCATGCCAGCTGCATGGAAATATTAAGCTCTGATAACTCCTGGAAACGTAAGAAGTATTTTCTGAAAGTATGCAAGATTGTCACCAGGAGAAATAACAGTTGCAGGTTTTAAAATGGAGGATGGCTGAACTGTAGCACATGAAAACAAAGCAGTCCATTCAGCCTCTGCATTCCTCCCTGTGAAACAAAGACTGTTATCTTCTGATCCTTACCTGGCACAGATTATCGCAGGGTCGCTTCTCTGAGCTGTGTCCGGTGGATAGAGTAACTGTGACAGACTTCCCTGGCTCTATATATCCCAAAAGAGAAATTTCTAGAAGTTGGGAATGGGATATTCAAATGAGGGTGCGTGTGTTTCCTCAGGAAGCTGGGACGTCCCCCCTTGGAATCACAGGGTGGGGATGAAAGCTGGGCTGACCAAAGTTAACTCAGCACTGGTCCTGGGTCAGCTTTAAAACTTAAGCTAAGAGATTACAGAGCAGAAAATCGGATTCTTGGTCAGTCTGAAGTTTCTTCCTCTGTATCCTCAGCTCTTAATGCTGCTTGCTGACTCAATCTTAAACCGTGGTTTCATCACATGTTAAAGATAAAGATTAAGCTGCGTTTGACAGTGAATTTAATAATTATTTTGCTTGTATATAAATGTCCTGTTGAAGTTCTTTTTTCACTTTTGGCATTTGTGTGTATGTGTTTCTCCTGAGATATGTAGCACCACCCTTCTTTAAACAATCTCAGCATGCAGGATATCACTCAATGAGCGTTTTAAATTCCAAAGGTTTTCAGAATAAAAGCTGCAACTTGCTGTGGCTGTTGTCAAGCTGCTACTTAACTTCCCATGGAAACATCCAGAAAGCTTCAAGCAGTAGTTTTCATGCTTCACCAGAAGTTGCAGGCTCCTCAGCCCTTCCCCCACACCCACAGTGCCACGTCTGTGAAACTCAGCTGCTGATTGCAGGGTAGCTGCTAAAGGATGGGGGTGTTCTGGAAGACCCATCATGAAACTGATTAGGATCTGCTTTCTCGGGAAAGAACGTTTCAATAAAATACTTGTGTAAATTTGTTGAGCCTTTACTTTAACACACAGATTAATATTAATGTCTCTATTATGATTTCAAAGTTGCACATTTACATTAGCGGGATCATGTTTCGCCTATTTCATGTCTAAGGAATTTACAGAACTTTGTCTCCAGGGCAAATTAAGCGATTTAATGTTGCAACTTTGCTCATGCAGCGTATAAAATATTGATCCTATCATCTGACACTGGGACTAAGACTCTTACAAACAGAGGAATTCCATCAATCTCTTGATCCCCACAGTGCTTTTTCTTTTACAGCTCTCTGCAAATTTTCCTGACATGTAAGCTGATGAGTGGCTTGACTTTTTTTTAGTGATGTGCTGGGGGAACATCTAGAACTTTCTATGAAAGTCTGAGGGAGGAAAAAATGCCTTCTATTGGGGGGAAAAACAGTCCACAACCCACTCACAGTCAAGTTTGACAATCTCACAAGTACCTGATGCTTAATTATATACATGACTCAAACATGCTATCAAACAAATGAGCACCCCTAAGAAATTTTACAACCCACCCCACCCCCATACACATAGATGCTCTCCCCCACCCCCCTTCAGGGGACGATTGTCCTTCTGACAGTTTACACTGAGATTCCTCAGCACCTGCAGACTCGGGGCAACTCGGAGGCCAAGCAAATTCAGATTAAATCACCACTAAGATAGAAGTCCTTTCACAGTCTACCTTGTGAGGTATAAAGGCGCACACATGAGAAGTGATATGAAAGAAATCTCCCAGACAGGAAAGTTACCTTACTGTTCCACTCACAGTACCTCATTTGTGTGGTCTAAATATACACGACGTGTGCGTACGTGTCTGTGCGAGCATACAGAAGCTTCCAGAGCTTTTCTGAAACCAGCATCAAACATGTGCAACTGAATAACTGTGACGTTTACCAAATAGAAGCACCCTAACCGCTACATGATGCAACCTTTCACTACGAGAACATTAAAAGACCGTCTGCAGGTTACGTTTTATCAAAATAAGTAAAGTGAGGATGCAGGCACGTGCCAGACACGTTTTCTCTCCAGCAGAATCAGACACAAGGGTGGGAACAGACTTCAGAGGGTGGAGCAACTCTTACATAACTCCAGCAAAGAAATGCTATTCGAGGATAAGGAGCCTATGCAACATCTGGGCGTCATTACACCAGCTTCAGCATCAGCAGCACACAGCAACTTTTGTTGCTTTTTGGGGTTTCTTCAGTAAACTCTTCTCATTGTGAATATGGCTCACTTTTACAGATGGGATCTTGGAAGTTTTGGTCCAGGCAGTTTGAAGTAATGATTCTTTCTTTTTTTTTAATGAATTCTATGAAGTTTTTGCAGCTGTTTTGTGGTTAAAGTTAAAGACAGGTAAATATGAAGGTTGTGAACAAATAGAGTTCAGTCTCTTCAGTCTGGCCAAACATCTGTGTTAGTTTAAAAAACTAAGAGCAACATTTGAGAGGCTTTCTCAGTGATGTTCTTCCTGTTTATCTCTGTAAGACACATGCACGGTTTCCTCCAAACTATTCTCCATAAGGGCTAAAAACCTGTTTACTGACTCTAGTATATACTCCATCCAGGTGGAACAGAGACAGTATGAACTTTTCTCTTATAAACATTTATTTACC
>JASGAU010383517.1:0-21536 GCA_030220045.1 Australoheros facetus
TCATAATCACCTCCAGGGACCACGCCCACAGGGGTTTAAATACCTGGGTCTCTCCACCATTTGGTTGAGAACTGAAGAAGCCTTTCGGATGAGAGGTGAATCGTCTTCAAGATACAAAAAGAAGTCCAGTCGCCTTTTTTCAAGCTCCAGAGAATAGGTTAGAACTACATTAAAAATAATTCAGATAGAATTTAATTGGGTTTTACAAGTCCAAATAGATATGTTAGGTTACCTGGTGATTATAAACGGGCTCTTATATGTGGATGAGGAAGTTTGCTGTATGGATATGAGATGTACTGTAAAGCATTTTGAGTGATCAGTAAAATTAGAAAAGTGCTATATAGATGCTAGTCCAGACCGTTTACCGACTGAAATTTTTATTAAATTTGGGCTCTTGGTGACGCACTCATTTGGTGTTGACTCTCACTGCGGTATTCTATAACTTCCTGTTCCTGTATCAATGCACAGTGTTGTTTTGTGTAGCTTGATTAATTTTAAATCTTTAGATAACAGCTCATTCACAGTATAATTTTCATGTCCAAAGAATACTCTCTGTAGTGTTGGTGTGGGCAAAGGTAGCTTAGCCACTGTTAGCTTCCCCCCCCCGCAGATTGTCCAGAGCAGCCGGGAAATCCGGCAGGCTGGACGACTGTGATTGTGGTAAACAGAAGCCCCCGGTAAACCATCAACCCGTTCACATTTCGAATAGTTTTTTTCACCACTTGGTGACACACCCACTGAGGAACAAACTCTGGTTATTGGAAACTCTGTTTTGAGAAACGTGAAGCTAGCAACACCAGCAACCATAGCTGATTGTCTTCCAGGGGCCAGACATAGAAGGAAATCTGAAACTGCTGGCTAAGGATGAACATAGATTTGGTAAAATAATAATTCAATTGACACCTTTCAATTGGCGGTTACTAAAGTTAATATTGAATCGATGTGTAACTTTGCCAAAACAGTGTCAAACTGTAGTTTTCTCTGGACCCCTTCCCAATCAGACCAGGTATGATTGGGGAAAACCTGGTCTTTTTTAGGACACACAGCATCCACTCCACTTTGGATGGAGCAGCTCTCATTTCTAGAAGTCTGGCCAAACTTATGAAACCCCCCAAAACAGACTATCCAGAGTTGGGACCAGGAAGCAGAGTTGGTGTCTTACATGTAGGAATAGATTGTCTAACATCTTCGCAAATGTATGACTCAGATTGCCTAAGATGTGCTAATGTTTAATATGAGTCTGGCCGTCACACCTATCAGTTATGTAATATTAGATATCTTAACATGATTCAATGCTAAATGGCATGTTTTGTTGTAGAGTTATTACATGTGGTATGAAAGATTTGCTGGGTCTGGCCTTGTGGCAGTAGAGGTAGATGATTCTATTAGAGAAGATACTCCACTGCCTTTCCAGTAAGTGCAAAAGGTGTCCAGAATTGTCCATGATGGGTAAGAGTTGTTCAGGGACCTCTTTTACACCATGACTTCAAGTGTGTCTAGTTTGCAGCCAGCAGAGCCAGCCTTCCTGTTTAGCCAATCTACTAAAAGAAGAAAAGTGTGAAAGAATTAAAGTGAAAATAATGTGATATTGTGTTTCAGGCATTGGTCCCCAACATACCATGCAGATTGCTGAGCGCTTGTATACACAGGGCTACATCAGCTACCCACGTACAGAGACGACCCACTACCCTGAGAACTTCGACCTGAAGGGAACACTGAAGCAGCAGACCAACAACACCATCTGGGGAGAAGAGGTGAGGGCATTCATTCAAGACCAGCTGTGTGTGTATACATAAACAGATTCATTGTATTTATGGTCTTAGGAAGGCAGTTAGAAAATAATGTGATTGAAAATGAATATAGTTTTTTGTTTTTTAAAAAAAAAGCTTTTTAACTTTCCATCAGGTAAAAGCGCTTCTTTCAGCTGGAATAAACCGACCCAGGAAAGGCACTGATGCTGGAGATCATCCACCTATTACTCCCATGTGTGCTGCCTCAGAAGCAGAACTGGGTGAGTAATACAGGTTCTTATAGAATATAATGTACAGGGGATGGCCTCAGAGAGCCATAGTGCAATAGTGTATGCACATTTTCTGTTAATACATCTGGGATATATTTTCCTACTTTTGTTCCTGCACTAGAACAAACTAGTCACACAGTCACAGTCCGATGAACGCATTGGGAGCAACTCTGCGTTCAGTATCTTGCCCGAGGATACTTTGGCATGCAGACTGAAGCAGCCAGGGATTGAACCTTCTGATTAGTAGATGATGTGCTCTGCCTCTTGAACCACAGCCACTCCATCCCTGTAAATTTTAGTGCAAGCTAATCCTGCACTAAACTGCCAAATATTTTCATGCAACCTTTGAAAAACACAAATTTCCAGTTTATCAAATGAGCAGTGAGCAATCCTTACCTTTTTAAATATAATATCTCTTCTTTCTCTCCTGTCCTTTCTTTCTTACTTACATCGTTCTTCATCTCACTTTTTTATCTCCCTGGAAAATACAGCAGCTGTACCTTTAGTTAACAGACACACTGTGCGACAAATTGCACAGAAACAGATTGTGTGTTTGCTGGTATTTGTTGAGCATTTGGAAAAGTTGCATTTTGAAATTACCTACCACTAAAAAAACAAAACATCACTCCTTTATGCTCGCTCCTCTTCTAGCTAGATGCTGAAATACTGTGACCACTACTAATGGATACTGCACCAAAATGTGTTTCAGGTTGGTCTGGCCCACTTTAAACCCTGAGTATAGAGCAATAAATGATGCCTAAATTATGTTTTTGCCTTTTTCATCTCTTTGTACACGATAAGACCTAGTGATAGTATTGTCTTTTTGTGTTATCATTCCCTCTGTTCAGGCTAAAATTGGTCTGATGTTTGAAGGCACGCAGTGATGGGAAATAAAACCTTCCCTTGAATGTCTTAAAGTTTAATTTAGTTACAATAACAACATCAACTTTTAGTATTGACTCAAACAACACCTCCTGTTGCATAATACAATACAAAAGTACAAATTTTGGTTTTGGGTTCATTTCACTCACGTTGTCTTGCATTCACTACCATAGTCTGACATTTTTTCCTGTCAGAGTTGGACAGCTATTGTTTGGAACACCTGCCAGTTTGTCCCATTTCAGCCCCAGCCTGCCCAAGCGTGCACCTACCTTCATGAACAAATCACTCCCTGTCGTAGTCCCTTTCATTGAGCTGTTGAGGATTATTTTGTTATGTTCAAGGATTCAACGTTTTCTCTCTCATGCTTTATGTTGTGTTTGACCTCTTGACCCTGCACATAGTGGAGATGCACCTCCCTAAGAGATATAATAAGGGGCCTCCCTAACAGAGGGAGTCCTGGTTTCTTTCTTGGTACCTCTGTCTCCAATTCTATGCCCAAACTGCAACATATTATCTTTCTGAACGGTGTGTGACCTGTATAGGATGACTGGAAGGGGCTGAACAATGCAATGTGATACTCTAAGGTTTTGTATAGACAGCTGGCAACTTAAGGAGAACACAACGCTAAACATGTCACTCCTGGTCCAATTGGGGAGGGGACCAGAGAAAACTAGAGTTGGGAGTTGGTGTACAGGGGGCTTCTGTTTAGGACTATGCTTCTTCCTCACAGTCACCCAGCTGTCCTGATTTCCTGGCTGCTTGGGACAATCTACTAGGGGAACGCTAATGTTGGCTAAGCTACCTTGGTCTGCACCAACTACAGGGGACTGGCAAGCTGCCGAATTTTCCAGGGTGCAGAGCCAGGTCTCCAAGGCTACAAACACACGGTACATTTGTTCCAAGTATTGTTACTGCTAAAGGAGGCCAAGGAGTAACTAAATATTTGGCACACTGAGGCAGGAAATTACAGGAGGGACAGGTGAAGAAGCCATGCTGTTAGTGAGTCATCTAAGAGCTAAGTTAATAGCTAGCAAATCCCTAAAGACACACTAAGTGAATACTGTGAATATAATTTACAGGTGATTCAGCAAAGAGTGCTTTGGATAAAGCATGTGAAGAGTACACCATGAAATAAATTATCTTGAGTTTTATAGTTAATCTAGCTACACAGGGTAAAGTGTGTTCATATTCATAGGTCTGTTAAGGCGTCTGTTCCTGAGGTTTTACCTTTTCAGTCAATAGACTCCAAAACCACAAGGAGTTGAGCCATGAAATTTGTTCTTTACTATTCAAAGATGTGCAACATCAACTGGAATCTGTATTGTATTTTTACTAACCCAGGGGTGACTAAAAATATTTGGATAAAAGTTTAGGGCAAGGTCTCCAGAATAGTTTTGCAGAAGGTAATAAGAGTTCTGCTGAAGGGTTTTCTGTGAAATGGGGCTGTAATGTTATTCTGAGTTCTATATTTATTTGAGATTTTCATTCATCTTGGGAGGATATCCCATTTTGTAATGGGTCTTGTTTTTTCCTTAGCCCAGGTATGCTTCTGATGTCTTTGGTTCATGTATGAGGAATACACCAGTGGTATCCAATTTTCCTGTGCACGCTGGCTTTCAATGCACTGACACCAGCCTCAGTCCCAACTTCTTGAATCAAAATATCTTGAGAATGCTCACAAGGCTGCAGTATCCCTGTTGCGTATCCTGCACATTTTCCTATTTTCCATTAATATGCTTCTTTTTTCACAATATTCAGCTTTGTTCTGTTTTTTTGGAGATAGACGTGTACATACTAGATGACTCCCAGGAGATATTAAACTGAAAATGTGCTATTATCCTCATTTGAAACTCCACCCACCCATAAATGGTGAGCTTTGTACCATATGTAAGACTGATTCTTTAGGATGTGTTTCAAAAAACGGTTGGACACTATGCAAAATGTAAATAAAAGCAGAATGCAGTAGTTAGCAAATGATTTAATAGCGCAAAGACAACATATCAGATCTGGTGAACAAACATTTTAACATTTGTATAAAAACTTCTAAGAGTGGACTGACCTTTAGATTACTACACTGATAACTTCATGTTTACCCATTCTTACTTTTCCTTTTTCACAGGAAGTGATGGCTGGCGGCTGTATGAGTACATCACACGGCATTTTATTGCCACTGTTAGTCAAGACTGCAAGTACCTACAAACAACTATAGAATTCAGCATTGGCACAGAGGCTTTCTCATGTAGTGGAAGAACCCTTATATCACCAGGTAAAACTTACTGTTGTTTCGCAGAATTTAGCAATACTCTGAAAACTGTTGTATTACAAGTAACGTTATTTGCTTAGTGTATTTGGAGTGGTTGCTTGTGACTATGTAGCTTACAAAGATGCCATGACATCATATGCTTTGCTTCTGGTGAACAAAAGTCAACAAAATCTATTGTATCATGTGGACCTCACATGATATCATAGACAACATGGTGGAGTTACCCAGATCCAGTTCTCCAATTTTGAGGATTTGACACCGATTCTGTAGTTCTTAACAACTATTTAAGAACAAATCTGCAAATAACATCAGAGTAGTGAGTCCTTAAGCCCTAACATATTTCACACATTACTTGAAAAGTTGGTGTGAAATAGTGTAACCTGACTTCACAAATGACAAGCTTAAACCCAGTCGGTATAAATGTCCAATAAAGTTGTAAAGTTTAGATTTTAACAGAAAGTAGATAAATGGAACCAAAATGATAACAATGTGAAACTTTGATTTTCAAAAAGTTACCAAGTGCTTTGCAAGGGAGGATAGAAAAACAAACGGCAATAAAATGTTTAAGAAAAGTTAAAGTATTCTTTTATAAACATATGAAATTCAATGGAAATAGAAATATTAGACAAATTAATTTGAAAATGATTTACTGCGCATCTGTGAGCTGTGAAAGTACAGTGACTTTTTCTTTCACTACCTTAAGTGACCCCATTGTGCAGTTATAATTGCAACTTAATGTGTGCGGTAAATATTGTTCAGTTCTGCACATTAGATTGAGTCGGGCTTGTTTGGGAGCCACAGACCTGGGGACCTTGCAGTCACTGAGTTGACCTTGAACTCCTCTGCATACCAAAGTATTATAAAGACACATCCAATGCCTAAAGCTTGGTCCAAACTGGTCATGCAACAGGGCAGTGATCTCAAGCACAGCAGAATGGCTGAACAATAAAATATTCAAGGTGCTGCAATGGCCCAGTCAAACACGAGACCTGATTGAAATGCTGTCGGGGGGACCTGAAAAGTGCCGTCCATAAACAAATACCTGCAAACTTCAATGAACTGAAGCAATGTTATAAAGAAGAGTGGGCTCAAATTCCTACACAGCAATGTGAGGGACTGATAGTCATACAGAAAATCATTACTTGAAGTTATTATTGCTAAAGGTGGTTCTAAAAAGTATTGTATCATGCAGCATACTTTGTTTCTCACAGGCTTGCCAGTGTCCTATGGAAACTTTCAATTTCACATAACTGCATATAAAATGAATTTATAAAAAACTGCAATTTTGGTCTTACCGGCCCACTAAACATTGTTCAAACAGCGTTCTGACTTGTCTGTGTGATCTTTAGCAAACTGCAGAGCACTTTTTCAACTTGATGATGGACAGGAACTCCTCGTTTGTGCATGTCGTGATACACTTCCTCTAAACACGTCTTGTGAAGATCAGACTTTGTTAGGTCCCCGTTCTTTACATTAAGAAAAGGCACCTGATTACTGTTTTACCTCCAAATCAACTGCAAATCCTTGAGGTTTGCATACTATTGCCACACAACAATATATAATAATAGATCATTAATTTTCTTCAATAAATAAAATACCAAAAATTATAATTTAGTCTCTTTTCTTTATTTGGGTTCCCTTTGTCTACTTCTCTGATGTATGAAAATCAGATTATGGCTTAGGTCATCTTTGCAGAAATATGCAAACGTTAAAGGCCAACTAATCCTTGCTAGGTGTATATCCTGTTTACAGGTTACACAGCTGTGATGCCATGGCAAAGCATCCCTCTGGAGGAGGTCATACCAGCATGTGAGCATGGAGACACTTTCACAGTAGATGAGATCAAGCTGGTGGAAAAACAGACCAGCCCACCAGACTACCTGACCGAGGCCGAACTCATCACCCTCATGGAGAAACATGGCATTGGTATACTTCAGCACTGCTCATTTATATCTTCTAACTGAAAGTGTTTGTAAGGGAGGAAGCTGCCCATGCTAATTATTGGAATTAAACCTAGCTGTTCTGCTTATACAGAACAGCTTGTCTATGTCCATAACTGTGTAAGCGCTTTAAGTGCTCAGAAAGAGTAGAAAAGCGCTATATAAGAGCTAGTCCATTTACCATAACTTGGACAAAGTGTGTGTTATCACTTCATATGTGGTTATAGTTTAATTGTGTGCTATTTGGATACAACGTGACTGCCAGATGCCGGACACTCAACCTGTCCTCTTTTACTCATCTGCATGGATGACTCATATATTGGTTAGTCTTTCAAGAAGAAAAAATAAAGATTTCCTGCATGATCGTATTGCTTTGCCTGGGAAAAATCTAAAAAAACAAAAACAGTTTTCTAGATATTGGTCTTCACTCTCCCTCCAGGTACTGATGCTAGTATCCCAGTCCACATCAATAACATCTGCCAGAGGAACTATGTGACGGTTGAGAATGGACGCAAGCTGAAGCCAACCAACTTGGGCATAGTCCTGGTACATGGCTACTACAAGATAGGTCATTTGCCTTAAGTTACTCTGTATTCTCTTAGACGTTTAATGGACTTGTGGCTCGTCAGTAGTGGAGGGTTTCTAGAACATAGCAGATTTATCTTTGAAAACTATGGTAACTGATGTAGGTACTTTCGTATAATCAACTGATCAGGATATGGACCACAGAGTGGTCCAGGTCATTAAAATACAGGAGTATTAATAATAATTTAAATGTTTTGGGCTGTGTGGGTGTGGCTTTGCAGATGCAGAACTTGTGCTTCCCACTATACGCAGTGCGGTGGAGAAGCAACTGAACCTTATTTCTCTGGGTAAGGCCAACTACCAGCAGGTCCTGCAGCATGCACTAGACATCTTCAAGAGGAAGTTTCACTACTTTGTGGATTCCATCACCAGTAAGTTCTCTGGAGCCACAGGAACGGTGTCACAAGATCCTTCAAGGTATTATCTGGTACGAAGGGCCATTCTTTAAATCAGTGCCGGAGGGCATTATGCATAGTTATTATCACAAGGACTCACTTCCTAAACACTGCACTTGTGGTGTATTATACAGCTCTGGGTATTGCCAAAACTCACACCCAGATTAATCTGTGTAGTTTGTTTAATTACAAACATAACATAACGGTTTAATTCATAGTGTAACCTTCATGTGCTTCATGTAAAGCACGCTTTCTGCTGAATTGGCTCCAAATGAAATTCATAGTATTCACTTGCCAAATGTTCTCTTTAAATAGCTGGCTGTCTGAGTGATGATTCGGAGATTAGGATGGACGTATCCATCCCGCATTGGATGGAGCAGCTCTCATTTCTAGAAATCTGGCCAAATTTATTAAACCCCAAGAAGCGTGACTATCCAGGCTTGAGACCAGAAAGCAGAGTTGCAGTCTTACATGCCACTCTGCAGCTTCTCTCCTCCTGTCATTCCCCCAAAACCCCATCCCCATAGACTGTCTGCTCCCAAACCACCAAAATACAAACCAAAAATGAGCAAAAAGATGAATAAATAATAAAAATAAATAATAAAACTTTGTAGCATCCTCAACTCTGCACCAAAGAGTAAAACAGTTAAATGTGGACTACATTAGGTCTTTCTCTTTTAAGTTCCTGTAAGTAAATGTTTTATGTTTTAAGTAAATTAATCAACATATGGATTTATTCTGCCTTACAGAGACCTGGTTACAGCAGGATGAACATGTTACTTTAAATGAATCAACACCCCTGAGTCATATTAACTGTCAGCATCCTTAAAGCACAGGTTGAGGAGGAGTAGCAGCACTTCTTCCACTCCAGCTTTTTAATCAACCAAAGACCCAGACAGAGTTTTAATTCATCTGAAAGCCTGACTCTTAGTCTTGTCCACCCTAATTGGAAAACTCAAAAACCTATAATATACCATACACCTGGCCCTCAGTTACTCAGTTTCTATCTGATTTCTCAGACTTTTTATTTGATTTAGTGCTCAGTTCAGATAAAATAATTATAGTAGGTGATTTTTACATCCATGTAGCTGACCGCCTCAACACTGCATTCAATCTGTTATTACAGATTAAATACACTCTGGATCTTGTTCTGACATATTTTATCACGGTAAATGTCTTTCTGAAAGCACTTAAGGAAATAATTCCTCTTCTGTTATCTTCTTCAATGCCATGTTCTGACACAGTTGGTTAGAGTATTGTAATTCTTTATTGTCAGGTTGTCCTAAAAGGTCCCTGAAAAGCCTTTACTTCCAAAATGCCACAGCGAGAGTACTGATGGGGACTAGAAACAGAGAATGTACTTCTCCCATATTGGCTTCTCTTCATCGGTTCCCTGTTAAATCCAGAATTTAATTTAAAATCCTTCTTCTCACATACAAAATCTTGAATAATTGAGCTCATCTTACTTTAAAGACCTCATAGTACCATATCACCCCAATACAGCACTTCACTCTCAGATTGCAGGCTTACTTGTGGTTCCTAAGATACTTAAGAGTAGAATGGGAGGCAGAGCCTTCAGCTTTCAGGCTCCTCTTCTGGAACCATCTCCCAGTTTGGATTCAGGAGACAGATACCATCTCTAATTTTAAGATTAGGCTTAAAAAACTTATTTTGATAAAGCTTATAGTTAGGGCTGGATTAGAACCATCCCTTGATTATGCTTTAAAAATCTTAGGCTGCTGGGGGGGCTTCTCGTGATGCACTGTTTCTTCTTCACTCACCTCTTTTCACTGTCTGTGTTTAGACACACATTTAATTAGACATTTAATCATTAGTTTTTATTAAAAGCTGGCTCTTTTCCACAGTGTGTCTTTAGTCCTGTCTCCCTCCTCTCACCTCTCAACTACTTGCAGCAGATGACTACACTAGAATGCCTTTGTCATTATACAGAATGTACAGTGAGATTGGAGAGCCACTCCTGTTCAGTGCCATGCAATATAAAGTCACACTTTCTAAAATATAAAACTTCTAAAAATATACAGAAAATAAAATAGAATGTATAAAAATATTTACACTGTAAAAAAAATAAAATAATTATATACATATAATAATGAAAATGGGTGAGGACTGCACTTGGTGAATGAATAGTGGATATTGCACATTATAGGGGTGATATTGTTCAGTATGAATAATATAATATTGTGCAGAGATGTGGGTATTGCACAGTGAGAGTGGGTGAGTGTCTGAGTTCAAGGTGGAGATTGCTTTGGCAAAGAAACTGTTCTCGAGTCTGTTTGTTCTGGCTTTGATGCACCTGTAGTGCCTGCCAGAGGGCAGCTGGTCAAACAGTTTAAAGCCCGGGTGTGAGCTGTCCTTGATGATGTTTTTGGCTCTGCTGAGGCAGAGGGAGGTGTAGATGTCCGTCAGGTAGAGGAGAGGGCAGCCAGCGATTCTTTGTGCTGTTTTGACTACCCTCTGAAACCTCCCCGTCTGCATCAGTGCAGCTGCCGTTACCATACTGTGATACAGTACATCAGCAGGCTCTCAGTGGCTGAGCGGTAGAAGGTCAGCAGCAGGTTTGAGTTCCTGTTAAAAGGACGTTTTTCCTTCCTACTATCACCAAGTGCTTACTCATACTGGGTCATCTGATTGTTGGAGTTTTCTCTGTATTATTGTAGGGTTTTTACCTTACAATAAAAAGCACCTTGAGGTGACTTGTGATTCAGTGCTATATAAATAAAATTGAATTGAATAGACCAAAGCATTAAATCCATCCTTCCTTCCATTTTCTTTTCCACTTATCCAATTCAGAGTCATGGGGGGGACTGGAGCCTATCCCATTTGTCGTAGGCCAGGAGGTGGGGTAAAGCCTGGGTTGCCAGTCGATTGTGGCACTAACACAGAAATATAGTCATTCATACTCACATTCATAATTACAGTCTTTGAACTTTGGGGGGAAGCTGGAATACCCAGAGAGAATCCACATAGGCAGGGAGAACATGAAAACTCCACACAGAAAAGCCCCTTAGCAAAAAGGGGCCTGGGTGGATTCAGACGCAGGACCTTCTTGCTAACTTACTGCACCATAATCCATCAAGAATATTCTCTACAGACCAGTAAATACTGAAGAAACTCAAATAAATTCAGCACTTGAAATGATGATGATCATATTCTCACACACATTCTGCAAGAGTCTTTAGATTTTCAGGTACCTATCAGGTATCAAAACCATGCACTCAGCTGTTGCTTCTCTGATGATCCTGGAATCATGGAAAATAAAACCATCTATTTTATTCCAGTGATTAGGTTAGGCCCAGGCCTAAAATCTTAAAATGGAACGTAATGGATAGTTGGCCAAATTATTATATCAGCAACTAGGTAAATAATAGGTCATGGCTGACACAAAAACCCCATAGCTGGCATTAGAAAAGTATAGGAAGAGAGGGTTTTCAATGCTGTCATATTTTTCACATTTTTTTTTTTGTGTATTGTGGTGTTTTCCAGACATGGATGAGTTGATGGAGGTCTCCTTTTCTCCCATTGCTGCTACTGGGAAGCCCCTGTCCCGCTGTGGCAAATGCCACCGCTTCATGAAGTACATCCAGGTGAGCAGTCAAAGCTACTGCTGGCATTTGAAGAAGATTTAATCACCCAGAAGACTGTTAGAGCATGTTTGCACAAGAAAATAGGACACCTGTAGATGCAGAGCTCACCCTATGTAGCAATAACTCAACAAGACATTTGTTGCCAACATCACTGCATCTGTTGGTCACAGCACTTGTTAGAGCCAAAGATCCTTGTTGCACTTTCTGCCAAGGCCTTTGAACTTGTCTCTACAGCGTAGAATATCATTGGCTGGGTTTAAGGACAAGGAGTATGTGGAAGTTCTGCTTTTTGATATATTGTGTGGCATTTTGAAATTGGCCAAGATATTGAACCTTGGTTTTCTATATCACTGCCACACAGTTTATAAGGCTACCCTCAGTCACGTGTTACTTTAAATGACAAAAGCACCATTAATGTTCTTTTCTAGACCACAGGATGTCTGGCTCTGGCCTTCAGACTTCAGCTGACGTACTTCTTTTATTACCATCTCCATCCGCAACCATTTTTAAGTTCATGAATGAGTCATGAAGCTGCAGGGCTGCTCATTGTCATTGTATGAGTAACGTTTCAACGCAATGGTCTGCATTACCCTTTTCCACCAGGAAATACATCGGACAAAGACATCATGTGTTTAGGTTGCTCCATGTACTCTGAATATGTGGGTTTGTGCACTCAGTCTGTCTACACATGTTAAACCCATAATGCATTTGAAAATGCAGGTGTGCATATTAATTCAGTGAACAAGCCTTGACCCTTTCATATGACTGACAGTGATGAGTGTGAATGCTGTCCCTTTGTTTAAAGTTAGTTACAGCAACATGAACAGGCAGATTATCTGTACACCTGTGCAGATGGTAGACTGCATTAACTCTAACCATTGGTTTTTGTAGGACTGATGTACTATCTAACCAAATATTCTAAATATTTAAAATGCATCAAATGTACACTCAACAAAAATATAAACACACAAAACAGTTTCTCTATTTCATAACTAATCAACAATGTATAAGCTCAACAATTTATGTATACACTCAATATCATTTGAGGCTTTAATAGCAACCAGTGTTTCAGATCTTTATGCAACGGTCCATTTGTTATCACAAAGTGAACACAGTGTGGTCAGCGATCAGAGTCCACAGAACTTAAACATGAGACAGTAGAATGGAATTTGCAGCATTTCTTGCTATGAAATTAGTCACATCAAGCATAACATTATGACCACTGCCTGGTGACGTGAATAACACTGATTATCTCTTCGTCGTAGCACCTGTCAGTGGGTGGGATATATTAGGGAGCAAGTGAATATTTTTTCTTCAAAGTTGATGTTAGAATCAAGAAAAATGGACAGGCATAAGTATTTGAGTGAATTTGCCAAGGCTAGACAACTGGAAGAGAGCGTCTCCAAAACTGCAGCTCTTGTGGGGTGTTCCTGGTCCAGAGTGGTCAGTGTCTATCAAAAGTGGTCCAAGGAAAGAATAGTGGTGAACCAGCAGTAGGGTCATGGCTAGCCAAGGCTCTTTGGTGTACATGGGGAGCGAAGGCTGGCCTATGTGGTCTAATCAAGCAGACCACCTACTGTAGCTCAAATTGCCAAAAAAAAGTTCATGTAGCCTCTGATTTAAAGGTGCCAGAATACAGCACAACATAGTTTTTTGTGTATGGGGCTGAATAGCCGCAGACAAGTCAGGGTGCCCATAAACAGAGTGAAGGAGAGGAATGGGGAAGAAACAAGTCTACAGCAGCCTAGACCTATTGCAGCATCACTAAGGGAAGGTAAACTAAGGTTAAGATCTATTCTATGTCCATACTGGCAGAAAAGTCCAAAAATCATGAAAGAAAGTCCCAGAATTACTTGTCAAAAACAAGATATCTTCTGCTTTACACACTTGAGGGTTCTAGTGATGCCAGAATCAGGAAGCAGTTTGAAACAATACACCTGTGTCTTCATTGCTTTGTGTTTAGCTGTTGTGTATAAAGTCTGCTTGTTATCATTGAGATTAGGCTTAAAACTTTCCTTCTTGATCAAGCTTAGTTAACCCTTTAACAGCGGGCGATCGCCGCCGAAGCACCGGTTACCTGTCTTTACTTGCCATGAACAGCTGGTTAAGTTGTTGAAGCCTGAAGAAACTGAAATGTGGTGCGAACATGTGCACTGACATTAATCTACCTTGTAACATGATGAATGAGATTTGATCTAAAATGGCCTTTAACAACACAATGGTAAAAATGTGTAAGCAAAAAATGTAATGTAACCCAGAGCTGCTCAGGAGTTGCAGTGAATAGTTCTTAAATTAAACAAAGCCAACACGTGTATGCAGGCCAAGCCCAGCAGACTTCACTGCTCTCACTGTGATGAGACCTACAGTCTTCCCCAGAATGGAGCCATCAAGCTGTACAAGGAGCTCCGCTGTCCGCTGGATGAATTTGAGCTTGTGCTGTGGACCTCTGGGGCCCGGGGAAAGAGCTACCCCCTGTGCCCCTACTGCTTCAGCAACCCGCCTTTCAGAGACATGAAGAAAGGTAGGGCAAAATGGGAGTGTTCATTCCCTTTTGGGTGGTGGGGTAGTGGCTAACTAGCATGAGCCTTGATACCCTCTAGCAAACATGAAACTACCCCTAACAACATCATTATTATGCTTTACATCATTTAATGATGGAGGAAAACACTTATCTTTGAAACAATTCCAAAGGACAGAATTGGTTCTTTTGATATTGGCAATCAATTAAATATATTTTGAAAAGCCAAGAGAAACAAAGTGCATAAGGGAGTCATGGTGAAGATTAGACTTTTTGTTTTATGTATCTGAGATTCTTATGTCAAATCTGTTTGTTTATAATGTATTGGACTATCTATTAAGCACCGCTATGCAAAAGTTTATTTTAACATTTGAGTTCTCAGACCTTAATTAGCTTGTTGCTTGTTCATAGCTATTGTGAGGAAAGGCCAGATGATGCAAAGTTTCAAACTTTTCTTAATACTCTTCAAACTTTTCTCAACAACCCGCAGTTTTAGGCTTCCATAAACATTTATCTAGCAAATTAAAGTGGCTCCATAGTGTTTACACATTCACCTAACAAGTGAAGGCTCCCCAGTTTGATCCTGGGGGGGTGGCGTCATGAAGCGCATCTGGCGTAAAAATCTGCCAAATCAAACATGCAGAATCACTGTGACAACCCCTTGTGAGTAAGGGAATACCTGAAAGTAGTTTTGACCTTCACTTTCAAAAAGGCATGTCTGTAAAATGAAACACTCTTAGGGTGTATTTACACTAGGCGATCTGTTCTGTGCTCAACCACGTTTGACCCCCAGAGTCCAGTGCATATGAGTAATAGGATTATTGCGTGGGCCTATTTAAGTATACCATGCCCTGGTCCTCTTCAAGCAGAGAATTCCAACACTTCCTCAACAGCAGTTGCCTCTGTAAAAATTGCTGTAAGTAATGAACAAATGTGCCAAGATGTCACTTCTTCAAACAATTGCTCGACAATTGAGAGAGAGAGATTGATTGATTGTCGGCTGCTAAAAAAACCTTGATGAGCTGGTTCTCCTTTACTTGCACAGAAGCTGGCTGTGTATAATGAATGAATAATGTAAGAGCTCAATGCACATAAACAAAATGCAGCTCCATCCATTCATCTTCATCCGCTAATCCATGGGGCAACAGTAGAGAAACCCACACCTCCCTCTTCCCAGCCACCTCCTCTAGCTTATCCGGCATGTCCTACCTCCTTCTGGTAGGACAAGCCCAGAACACCTCACTAAAGAGGTGCCCAGGTAGCATCCTAGTAAGATGCTGCTTGGGGCAGCAACTTGTCCCTGACCCAGAGCGGGCACTCCACCCTTTTCCGGGTGAGGACCGTCAGCCGAGGGGCCCTGCCACCAAGGAGGGTGGCAGGGCCACCTTCTTCAGCTTCGTGGCTCCCTTCACCTCTGGTGTCTGCCATCTGGTTCGGGAATTACTGTAGTAATAGGCACCAACCACCTTGTAGCCGCAGCGCCATGCAGCAGCCTCAACAATGGAGGAGCAGAACTTGGTCCATTTGGACTCAGTATCCTCAGCCTTCCTCAGAATGCTGTCGAAGTTATGCTGGAAGTGGGACTTGAAGATCTCGCAGACTGGGGCCTCTGCCAGGTGTTCCGAGCAATCCCTCACTATACGTTTAGGTGCACCAGGTCTGTCCAGTTTACTCCCCCACCAACTGATCCAACTCATCACCAGGTGGTGATCAGTTGACAGCTCAGCTCCTCTCTTCACCCGAGTGTCTGGAAAATCTGATGATATGATTACAAAATCAATTATCAACCTGCATCCTATGGTGTCCTGGTGCCACGTGCACTAATGTTCAAACATGGTGTTTGTTATGGGCAAACTGTGGTTTGCACAGAATTCCAACCACTCAGGTTCAGATCAGGCAGGCCATTCCTCCCAGTCATGCCCCTCCAGGTCTCACTGTCATTGCCCATGTGAGCGTTGAAGTCTCCCAGTAAGACGGTTGGAGTCACCAAATGGAGCACCCTTGAACACCCCACCCTGCCACTCCAAGAAAGTTGAATACTCTGAACTGTCAAGGCCCATTCCCTGGCCCAAAGGTGTAGGGAAGTGCCCTGTCGTCCACCAGTGAAAATTCCAGCATACACACAGTAAGCCTAGGGGATACAAGAATCCCACCCCAGCCCGTGACCTCTCACTATGGACAATTCCAGATTGGAACAGAGTCCAGCCCCTCTCTAGGAGTCTGGCTCCAGATCCCAGGCTCTACGTTGAGGTAGGGGGTGTGTGCGTCACTGGGACACACACTACAATAAAGTGGCGATTTGCAAAACGGAACTGCAGCTCCAAAAATCAGTGTTCACATTTGCACACCACCATCTTAGGAAATGTGACCCCTATGTCATCTGCTTTATGGTCTCCTGGCTTTTCTGACATTGTGACCCTGTTTTCCATGTTTTTCATGTCTTCCTTTCTCAGGTATGGGATGCAATGAATGTACCCATCCATCCTGTCAGCACTCTCTTAACTCGTTGGGTATTGGACAGTGTGTGGAGTGTGATAGTGGGGTTTTAGTGTTGGACCCCACCTCTGGGCCAAAATGGAGGATGGCCTGTAATAAATGCAACGTGGTGGTACACTTCTTTGAACATGCACATAAAGTTCAGGTAAGAAAATGAATGTACATGTACTGGTCTTTAGAACTGTTTTCTAATTTTTCTGGCCATACTGTAAACTACAAGCAGCATTCAGCTTTTCATACATATTCATGCAGCACTTAATTCCATGCACCTATGCGCTCTATTGCTATTTCATCCACACCTACTGCCAAATTAGAATCATCAGTCACTAATATACATGTCTTTACTATGGAAGAAAATCCATGTAAGTACAGAGAACATGCAAGCTGAGAACATCCTAGCTGGCCTATTTTTTTTTTCAACTCAGATAAAAGCATCTGACTTCTCCAAATTATGCATTTTCATCTAAAGATGGTGGACTAATACGTTAATTCAGCCACTGCAGTGTTTTGCCATTTTAACTCACGTGAGCTAAGTTAGACAAGGATTTACAGCAGAATTATTATTTCAGAATAATCCTAATAAGTTTTGCATTTGATTGTTTGCATTGATGCTCTTCAGTACATCATCTCACGCTCACTTACAGGAGCATTGTTTTATTTGGGTCTTTACTAGAATAGGTTAATGCATTAATGTTCCAAAACCACATGATTTTCCTCATTCTGACCATTGCTGCTGCTCTGTTTGTACTCCTGTCTTTTTGAGCTCTGTACCAGGCAGTGCTAACAAAAAGACAGATGAATTGAGACTGACATAAAATCAACAAAGGCCAGCTGTGGGCTACAGGCTTTTGTTCAAAGTGTGCTTAAAGTTTCCACAATTTTCATATAGCTCTATCCTGTGGGCATACCATTAAAGGTAACTAAAATGTGAGCCAGATTAGTCCCACAGCATTTGAGGATATTTCTATTGTTTCGGGAAATTGCATAAATGTAATGTCAAGTAAATGTATTCCACTGGTTCTGCAGTTTCTTAGGTTGCTCCTGCAACAATTCAGAGCTAATGACTAAGGCTATTAGCTTGTATGGAAGACACGAATCCTGGAAAAAGCCTGTCACTGCAGTATTTCTCAAGCGCCACTTAAACAGAAAAAATTATCAAACAGTTCCTTTTGATTCTCTTCTCTTAGGTTGCTCAGGAGAGCTGTGATGTGTGTGACGCCTCTCTGGTTGCAGTGGACTTTAACAAGACTCGCACTCCTCTTCCTGCCGGCGAGACCCAACACACCGGCTGTGTTTTCTGTGATCCAGTGTTTCAGGATTTGGTGGAGCTCAAACATGCCACCATGAGGCATTCCATGCACCGAGGTGGGGGTGCAAGAAGAGGAGGAAGGGGGCGTGGGCGGGGACGTCGTGGAAATCCTAAAAAACCTAAAGACAAAATGGCCGCCCTGGCAGCTTATTTTGTGTAGTTTGTGTCCTTTGTTTATAGTGCATGTCACTGAACTGTTTTTTGTTTACTGATAATGAACTAAAATATACATTAAAACAATGTTTTCTGTGATTTTTCATTATTACTAAACACTCAAAGCACTCCTACACTCACCGAGCCACACAGTACTTTATTCTTGCACTTTTTGTCCATCATTCACATTCTCACACTTACAGATGTCTTGTTCTAGGACACTTAAATACATGCACTTGAAGAGCTGGGAATTGAACCTTTGACCTCCTGAGTAGTAGGCCTTCGGAGAGCTGATCTAGAAATGACTATCTCTGCCTCCCGAGCTGCAGCAACCCTAAAAAGAGTTGATTATGTATGTATTTTCATGGAAACAGAAAACAGTGTGTAAATAGTTTTTGTAATACACACTTTTGTAATTTTAATCACTTGAGCAGGGTTGGGCACTTTATTTTCCTAAGTGGCCACATGAGAAACTGTGTGTATGCTGGGACTGGTGGAGGGTCACACGAATAGGCTTAACTCAATTCTGCCCGACATTAATTTTATCTCTAATCTCACCGTTTTTATAGCACTTTATGGAATATGATGCTAAAGTGGTCTGACCTTTGACAGGTTTGCTTGACCTATTATTTTTATCCAGCTTGTCTTGGTATTTTTCCCTTCACACACTTACACGCGATGCTTACTCAGACAGCTTTCTTTGACAGCTCCATACCTCATCTTTGAAGAAGGATTACCTCATCCCTAACTCTCTCTATTCCAGGTTACCTTTGAAAAATGTAAAATCCTTTTGATTTTTGACCTGCGATCAACCCTAGAGTGAGACACAACAACTTCTTTTAATAACCACTTAAATGATAAACTTATCAGGAGTAAGTGTAAATTAATCAAACAATACATTTAAATGAAAAAGCAAAAACAGTATAAATGATGTAATAAAGCACATTTAAATCAGCAGTTTCCTGTTGATATAATCAAAGTAAGTCAAACAGTATTTTCCAAACCAAATAAAATCAGAAGTTAATCAGGTCAATAATCAGTAGTCCATTCAATTCAGTAGTCACACAAGTCAGTAGTGTCTTAATTAGATAAACATTTCAGTAATCAAAGTATGCTTATGATCATTATTAGTGAAAAGCATCTTGATTTAAAGTAATCAAAAGCAATATAAAAACCATCAAAAGTAGTGTAAAAACATAAAAAAAATGATATAGAAAAACATACAAAAATGATTATAAAAACATCAGCAAATGTTATATAAAAAAAAGTATAAAACCATACAAAAGAAATATCCCACACTGGCCCATGTGGTCTAATCCAACAGATGAGCTGCTGTAGCTCAAATTGCCAAAAAAAAGTTCATGCTGGTTCTGATTGAAAGGTGTCAGAATACACAGTGCTTGCTGACCCCTGTCCACTGTAGAAAGTGCCAACAATGGGCATGTGAGCATAAGAACTATACCACAGAACAATGAAGAAGGTGCCCTGGTCTGATGAATCATGTTTTGTTTTTTTTAAAACCCGCATGCAGGGCCGACTCTGAGCGTAGGTAATTTAGGTGATCGCCTAGGGTGCCATCTGCCGGAGGGTGCACCGCTGCTTCAGCTAAAAAAACAAACAAACAAAAAAATAGTAATTATCTGTAACCCCGCCTGGCGCCCATTCTTTGTGTTCTATCTTATTATAATAATAATAATAATAATAATATAATGCCTTAGACTTATATAGCGCTTTTCAAGGTACTCAAAGACGCTTTACAGTTCCGTGCACTATTCATTCACACCTCAATCATACTTGGTGATGGTAAGCTACTGATGTGGCCACAGCTGCCCTGGGGCAGTCTGACAGAAGCGTGGCTGCCGATTCGCGCCTAGGGCCCCTCTGACCACCACCAAACACCAACCACATTCACACTTAACATCTTGAACATCAATAATTAAGAAATAGTGGAAAAATAAACAACCCCACCACCAAACAGCTGGTCAAACCTTTAAGCACACAAACATACAAGAATGTGAATGGTAGCTTGCATACTGATCCCAGCTTCCATTTGAATGCAATGTTGACACATAGTTGACTATTTAAGAATACCAGCAGTATCTATTATTTAAAGTAATCTTTTTATTGTTTACACGTGAAGGAACCCTGTTGTGTGTTTGTGTGCAAAGCAAATAAACCTTTAACATATTTTATACAGTCAAACATGTAATTTGTTGTTGGGGGTTCAGATCGGTGGGTGGGGCATAGGCCCGGGGGAGCTTCAACTCGCCTAGGGCACCTACAGGGTCTGGTCGCATGTGACGCACAGAATTTAGACACACAAAATTGTAGACATACCACTTTAAATACATAGCGGAAAAGGAAGGGCCCGTATGATGACGTACAGGAAAGTGCCGGTCCGGTTTAAGGGTGTGGAACGGAGCGCAGATCTGTAAACGCTGTTGATAGTGAACGCTGGGGCTGTATTACTATCGGCCATTCTCCCATCGGGTTTGTGTGTTTACTTTGTCAGTGAAGTCTTTGTCTCGCCGAAGGGTGTGTTTCCCTCAGCTGTAGTTCTGGAAGGTGTGAAGAGGGACTGCTCAAACTCAGCGTACGGTAAGATCAAGTAACGGCTGTCTGCTTGTGTGTAAAACAAGCATTTAGTAATGATCACATTAATAAAACAATCATTACGAGTGATGACTCGCGGTGTGTATTGTCGACAGCAGTGTAACGTGCACTGCGTACTGTGTGCACTTAAACGAGGGCCACAACGCGTTCCGTATTATTGTAACTGACTGCAAAATACAGAAAAATGGTTACTGTTTGGCACAAGTTTCGACAGGTTTGACTCTTATAAAACCAATACAACACGTTTGGGTTTTTTCGCTAAGGCAGTCTTTGCTTTTAAACCGAGCTGTATACATTTCCTGCAACTACTGGGGTACTTTGCAACCCCCTTCTGAAGTCCTTCTCTTCAACATAACCACGACGATTAGCTAAGCAGCTTAAAAAGCCAACATGTTATGTTAGTTTTTGAAATATTGTATAATAGTGAGGTATGATCTAGTTCTCTCTCTCTCTCTCTCTCTCTCTCTCTCTCTCTCTCTCTCTCTCTCTCTCTCTAAGTATGCTGAAATAAATGCACGGGACAAATAAACAACTAAAGATAAATAAAGAAATCATGAAATCCATCCAGAAACCAAAATGTATTCTAAACTTTTGACTCATCAAAGTACCATCTTTGGCAGATATGACAGCTGAACAGACTCGTGGCATTCTTCCTGCATCTGAAACCAAATATTCTTCAGAAAGTTCTTCCCAACTCTGCTGCAGAAGTTCCCATATGTATGTGGCCAGGGGTGTAGGAATGAGTTTACTATTGGGG
>JASGAU010383518.1:0-17965 GCA_030220045.1 Australoheros facetus
GAGAAACACAAAGGACGCAGGAAACAGACACATTAATGAACATAACATCTCTCATATTATGTTCACTAATGTGTCTGGAACACTTTATTGGTGAGGACAGAGGGAGAACTAAACTAAAGAACTAAGAACTGAAAACATACATACACAGGAAGATAGACCAATAACATATGCTCAAGAATCTCAGTATAACAAAATAAACTCAGAGTCCAAAACACTGGGCAACTAGCCCACAACCATGACACTATGTCATAGCGGGCAGTGTGACAGGCAGAGATGGACCCAACTGCAGGACTCCATAGATAGATGGAACTTAAAATGTCTTTATTGAGTCACCAAAACAAGATATGCAAAAATCCTCTTGGGAGCCAGGCATAGAGCATAATCCAAAACAAGACAAGGCAAGCCAGGAACACGCGAGCACTCCACCATGACAACACCAACAATGCGACAAAGAACTGACAAGAATGCAGACAATATATACACACTAGGTAAGGAGGGGATGAGGAACACCTGGGAGGGAGACACAGGAAGGAAAACTAAACACACTGCACAAGAAACAAGACACTACTAAAATAAGACAGGAATTGGAAACCAAGACTAAGACACAAGAACTTGACATGAGAACAGAGGGAAACCATTAAGCACAAAACCAGACACCAGCCCAGTCTAAACCTAGGCAAGGAGCAAAACTAAAGAAACAGTACACTAAAACACAAACTCCTGGGCCAGGACCATGACACACTAAGTCTTTGAAACAATTAAAATAATTCAAATAAACTAATTGAGCATAAGTTTAAAAGTAAAAATAGAATAGAATAAAATAAAATAAAATAGCTTTATTGTCATTTTACGTCATATATAATGAAATTACGGTTGCTTCACCCATTGTGCATAAGCATATAGTTATAGTATATAGAAGTATGCAGAAATACAATAAGACAATGAATAAAACACTTTGTACACATCTGTTTAAGTTATATTTACAAAGCTAAAGAATTATATTTGCACAGTAATGGATAAATATCACAGTGAATAAATACACTTATCAAGAATATGAGTAAGGATGTACAGTCACAGTCAAAAGTTTGGACACACTGACGATGAGTGTGTCCAAACGTTTGGCTGGTACTGTATATGATGTGAGTATATATATATGTGTGTGTTGGATATCATCAACAGTAGCAGCAGTTCGAGAGATATTGCACAGAGTATAAACAGATAAATAAATAAAAACTTAGCAAGTGCTGCGTCAAGTAGTATACACGCCACGCACACACATACACAAAGTCTTTTTACCAGTTCATAACTTGCTGATATGCATTTCTATGCAGTAAACAAATACATGTAAAACAAAGTCGGAAACATGTTGGTAGACCTACCTCAGGCTGCTGTATGCTGCCTGAAAAAAGATCACTATTTCCTAGCGGTACCACAACTAGCCCCTCAGAACAAGCCAGTCGCTACAAAGTGTCTTCTTCCTGCTCCTTTCAGAATAGAAGCGGCCAAAAAAAAAAAAGTCACTTTAAAGCATTTTAGTACCGTTTTTTGTTTGTTTGTTTGGTTTTTTGTTTGTTTTGTAGCTAAAACCTTATCGTTGGTTTTACTAGTTGTGAAATAACCGTGCTCGTTTGTTTGTTTTATTAAAGAATGACTGGTCAAAGTGCTACCTGACATTAAAGAGATTCGATCTACAGTTAGCGTGTCTGATTGAGAGAAAGATAATTAATTAATTAATTAATTAATACCTCCTGTATTTTTGGTTATGATGTTCCAGGTATTGGACAGCTAGGACGACTGAACAAAGGTTGTTCTGTAGAAAGGTTAAGCCAAAATTAAGGAAGGTGTTTTTGTTGTTCCTGAAATCCGTGAACTGATGCTTGATGATGAGTTCAAAAGAAAACTGAAACCAACTGAATGGGAAGCATTGGTGCAGGTTCTCCAGAATTTTCTTGGCACTCACAGAGTGCCACAATGTCACTGAAGATACAATATATCAATATCCCTCTGCATTGAGATTGCCTCCAGTGATGGCAAACCTGATTGTCAACTGTACCAGAAGCTCAGCTGCTAGGAGAACGGCACTTGTCTGACTGCACTGTGCCAAATATAAAGGGGGTGGAGGGGGAATTACGGTGTGGGGTTGTTTTTCAGAAGTTGGGCTCCGCCCATTAATTCCAGTGAAAGGAATGCTTAATTTAACTGCATACCAAGACATTTTGGACAATTTCATGCTCCCAACTTATGAGGAAAGTTGGGGATGTTCCGACATGACAGTGCACAAAGCAAGCTCCATGAAGACATGGAAGAACAAGTTTGATGTGGAAGAACTTGACTGGCCTGCACAGAGTCCTGACCTCATCCCGGCACAACACCTTTGGGATGAATTTGAGCAGAGACTGTGAGCCAGGCCTTCTCATCCAACATCAGTGTCTGACCTCACAAATGTGCTTCTGGAAGAATGATCAAAAATCCCCATAAAAACACTCCTAAACCTTGTGGAAAGCCTTCCCACAAGAGTTGAAGCTCTTATAGCTGGAAGGGGTGGGCCGACATCATATTAAACCCTATGGATTAAGAATGGGTGTGAAGGCAGATGAGTGAATACTTTTGGCAATATAGTGTATGTAACAATGGAAATAATTTTAGAGGAATAAAGATATTCTTCTGTCCCAGTTCTATGCCGTCCACTCCACCTGCACTCTATGTGCTAGAATGGAGCACTTCCACCCCTTTTGAGAACACATTAACAAACACCAAGCAACACTTTTTAACTTCACGTGGAACGAGTTTAGTGAAATCTATTTGTAGATGATCACAAGGTTTATCCAACGATTTAAATAGTTCACGTCTGCTACATTATCCTGATGTCTCATGATGCTGTTCAAATTAAAAATGCACTATGCTCCATCTGTCATTCTGTGTATATTCATGATTTGGCCTTTGGCTTGTCCTGAAAAACACATGTCCTTGTGATAGACAGCAGTGGTATACTGCATATGAATACACTGCATCCAGAACTTGCAGTACAACCTGTGCCAAAAATCCAACTTTCTCATGCCAAAAACTAAATATTTTGTTTTTCAAACAACAAACTAATTAACATGATTTTCTAAGAAAGCAGTAATTAAGAGATATAGAAATGAACATGTAACTGTTCTTTGACCTTTTTGTTCTTTCTGGAATTGGAAGTCTAGATTTGTAGTTAGTGTTTACGATGAAAAGCACTTGTCATCAGCTGTTTCGACTGGCTCATAACCTCTAGGCATCTCAGCCAGCTGGCATGTCAAACAATGTCAAAAACTGGTGGATTTCAGTGAAAGGACAAGCTATCATACTGTCATGGTTATAACACAATCTACACTGGCACCACAGTGCCTAAAACAAGAAATCTGACAATCCAGCTCAGCATGTCTATCTTTTCAGTCTCACTGGAGGGACTTGCTTGGAAAGCATGCAGAATTAAAAGGATAAAATCTTGGCTCTGAGAGGTAAATCGTGTTGACAACAGGAGCACATTTTTATTTAAATGTTTTGGCCTAAATAAAACACCCCCAATTTGTAATGTTTAAATAATATCTGTGGACAGCTCTGACTGTCTGTAATCTCCACTTTACACATTGCTATTCTTTCTGTCATCTGGTGATTTATTTTAACCATTATTAAAAAAAAGTAGACAAAGATCTTTGTTGTTTGTTTATTTTATTTTATTGGTTTTTTTTGTTGCTTGTTTTTGTTTTTTTTCTCCAGACCATGCTAAGGACAAGCAAAAGATACGGGTGATCACTTAATATGCATCTGTCCTGTCAGGTGCGGGTAAACATCTGTTGTGAAAATTTGTCATTCATGAAAAACAAAATGCCATGAGATACCTGCCTGCTACTAAATCATTTATTTTGCCTCATATAATGAGGGATATGAGTTCATTAAAATGCCTGGTAATGAAATTACTTTCCAAAGGCCAGCTGTTCACTGAATCAGGCTCTGTAAAGCAGTGTGATTCAGTTGCCAGATAATAATGCTGCATTTCTCCAGTAAATATAATTTCCAAATTCTTCTCTTTCATACAATGATGGATGTGCAGAGAACAGACTGGATTATTGCAGTGTAGAAATGGATCGATAGGTCCTAAGCCAGGTTGAACTTCCTCAGTTGGTGCAGAAAGTGTATCCCCTGCTGGGCCTTTCAGATGATTGTGGAACCCAGAAACCTGAAGGTTTCCACAGCAAACACAGAGTAAGGTGAGGAAGGACAGTGGAGACTACAGACATCAGGGCGACAGGTCTGTAGTCATTTAACCCAGTGACAGAGGGTTTCTTGGAGACTGGGATGATTGCAGAGTGCAGATCGCTGTGAAGATGGTGGCCAGCTGAACAGCACAGACACTGATCGCCACAACGGTGACACACCATCTGGACCTCGTGCTTTTCTGGTCTTTTGTCTCCTGAAGAATTGTCATATCTTCTTTACATGTCCTAACTTATTGCAACAGCAGTTAAATCTTATTTTTCAAAAGCAGACACATCCCTGCTATTTGACCTCAATAAAATGGAACAATTTAAATTTGCTGATGTAATTACCTGCTGCTTTAAAATTGGTTATTCTGCAATTTTACAGGGGCAATCTCACAGTTTACAAAAATCTCAAAGACTTAGTGTATTTGTATTTTACCTTAGAGCACTATGATGGGATTTCCATAATCTGACACATCTATATTTTTAAGATTAGGCTTTAAACCACAGCCTGCATCCTGGTTCAGGTAAAAATAACCTTTTATAGTGCCAAATTACCACTCTGTCCAGTACAAAATGACTGTGGGAAAATTGTTACCCCAGCTGCATCAAAAGTAAGAACTGTAACTGCTGAACCAAAAGTTCTGGAAAAGGTCGTTTTTAATGTTTTAGAGATTTACATTTTTAAAAAAAGCCTGTACCACAATATCTCACAAATGACTGCGTGTTCAAATATGTGAAATTACAAGAACACAATTTCTATTGGAAAATATTAAATTTCATGTATCATCAACCTAAGTGCTTAATCCTGTGTAATTATAAATCATAATTCAAGTCTGAATCAGTGACTTGATAAAATAAACATTTAAAGATACAAATTATGAACACATACATGCCCACATTCATGAATATGTATTAAAATATTAAATGTAAATAATTAGAGAGAGCCTTAGCTCTTATTTTGAAAGCTCAGTGACAGCTCACCAGTTAGCCCCTCCCTTCCTGTGGCCTGGTCAGTCTGGAAAAAGCTGGAAGTGATACTCCCCACCAGAAGCTGCAGCTGACTGAGAAATAGGTCATGTCCTGTTACACTGCTGGTTTACTGGGCTGCACAGCAGTACGTGTAGGCTGCTGTTGTGTGCTGCAGTGCAAGATAGTGGCATTTAATTTCTTTCAGGTAATGAGAAACTCTGTGTAGACACAGGTGACATGTCTACCGTTATTTATTGTCACAAAATGTATTTGTGTAGTTTTAATTGTGTATTTAAGAGATTATGGGTGGCCCTCTTTATCTCCCATTAAGTCAGACATTAGGTGTTTCATCATTGGGATCAACTCCCTCAAGGTATTCATCACAGTGAATGCAGACTGGCTTGTAGTCACAGGCATAGTGGGCAAAAAAAAGCCAACCCAAACTGGCATCGGTCGTTGCGGGGATGCTCAGCAATCATCAGTCCCCTGTACATCATATATGTTATAGTATGATTTCACAGATACTGGAAAACAGGCTGTAGACTACATTTTTCTGTGTTTTTGTGCCTGACTAAGACCGCCAATAGATTTTCATTCAAATAATGAATTTTCTTCTGAATCATGAAATATTCTGGTGCAAGCAATTTAGATATGCGGGCAGTGGACAGTAATCTAATACTTTCATTCGCATGGCCTTAGAGGGTGATCACAGTGGGATCTAACTGTGGTTTTGGTTAAATGTTTGGTGCATGCACAAATAATATGAAACTTTTAAGTGTGCATACATTTCGCCTCCACCCAACAGTACTGAACTTTCAACAATGTCCCTAGTTGCACAGTGTGCTGAAGAAGTTACAAAGGCTGGTACATTTAAGCATTGAGGACAGATCTAGACACGTGTGGATTGCTCATCTCATACACACACACACACACACACACAGAGATAGAGAACCTTGAAGTTAAAATTAATTTTGCACTAGAAAGATGGCGAGTATGTCAGATGGTAGCAATGATTGATTTAGTGTGGAAAAAAAAGATTTTAAATAAAATGTGCATGCTTTTACACTTTTGATGGCACACTGAGATGAGCCACAGTTCAGTTGTTTGTGGCGAATGTTCTACCACAGACACCTCAAAAAATGATAACTCTACATTAACAGTTTGATCCAGGTGGACAATTTCACTGTGTCCACTGTGAATGTCATAAATAAATATATAAAAAGAAGCATGCTGTCGGTCATGCTTGTCTCTTGTTGTGTCGTCTTTGGGGATACTGCAGATTCTTTCACTAAAGACTGCTGACTGTTGTCTGATTTGTAGGGAAACATGAAAATGTGTCTGTTTGACACAAAAGTTGTTTTCTGTGCAGGTCTGAAGTCCGTAATGAAATCATAGCCATCACAGTGTGTAACCAGGCAGCACAGGACTTTCAGAGAGCTACAGATGTGGACAAAATTGTACCCTTCAGTTAAAGAAAGAAAACCCCACAAAGATCACTGAAATAACTTGAAACTAACAAAAGTAATAAGTAAAAAATGTACTGAAAATTAACTAATGAAAATCAGACATTGTTTTTAAATTGTGGTTCAACAGAATTATTAAAAAAAAAAAAAAAAGCTAATGAAACTGGCCTGGACAAAAATGATGGAATCCTTGACTTAATATTTTGTTGCACAACCTTTTGAGGCAATCAATTCTGTAACTCTCAATGAGACTTCTGTATCTGTCAACAGGTATTTTGCCCACTGCTCCAGCTGTCTTGGGTTTGAAGGGTGCCTTCTCCAGACTGCATTTTTCAACTCCTTCCACAGATTCATGTTCAATAGCATTTAGATCAGGCTTCATCAAAGGCCACTTCAGAATAGTCCAATGTTTTGTTCTTAGCCATTCCTTCTGTGTTTTTAGCTGTGTTTTGGTCATTATCCTGTTGGAGGACCCATGACCTGCCACTGAGACAGAGCTTGCTGACAGTGGGCAGCACATGTTCACCCCAGAATACCTTGATAGTCTTGAGATTTCATTGTACCCTCCAGAGATTCAAGACACCCTTTGCCAGAGCCCCAGAACATAACCAAGCCTCTTCCATGTTTCATAATAGTACAGTGTTGTTTTCTTTGTATGCTTCATTTTTGTGTCTGTGAACACAGAGCTAATGTTACTTGCCAAAAAACTCCAGCTTTGTCTCATCTGTCCAAAGGGCATTCTCCCAAAAGCTTTTTGGCTTGTCAATATGCATTTGACAAATTCCAGTCTCGCTGTTTTATGATTTACATTACCTGTCAAAAGTTTGGACGCACTCATCCACTTATATGAATGGGTAAGTCTGTCCAAACTATTGACTGGTACTGTTTTCAACAGTGGTGTCCTCCTCAGTTGTCTTCCATTAAGTCCACATTGGCTCAAAACAGCAATGGATGGCGCGATCTGACACTGCTGTAACTTGACCTTGGAGTTCACTTCTAATCTCTCTCTCTCTTTGTTCTGGGCTGTTTGGTTCAATAAGATAAGGTTTACTTGTTTGTGCCCGCAGCCGATAGTAAAAATAGATAAATAGTGTTAGTCCTGAGGCAGTGGTAACGCCAGCCTGATGGGAGCAGGGAGAAGAGAGAGTGTCTGGGGTGGCTGGGCTGTTTAAGGATCTTCTTAGTCTGCAACCTGCACTGCTGGATGTAAAGGTCCTGCAGGTTGGAGAGGGTGGTTATGATGGCCCATTCAGCTGAACGAACCACCCTTTTAAGGGCCATGAAGTCCTGTTTGATGCTGTTTCCCATCCAGATGGTGATGCTCCCATACAAGATGCTCTCAATGGTAGGGGTGTAAAAGTTCCTGAGCACCTTCAGTGGGACCTTAAAGTCTCTCAGCCGCTTGATGAGAAGTGGATGGTAGTCCCTCTGCTGCTTCCTGCCGAACTCCAGATGTTCCTTTGTTTTGCTGATGTTCACCGAGAGGTGGTTCTCCCAGCATCAGTCCTCCAGGTGGGGTCTTCCCTCCTGTCGGCTGTCTCTTCATTGTGGGAGATTAGTCCCACAACAGTGGTGTCATCAGCACATTTCATGATGACGCTGGACTCTGACATTGCCTCGCAGTCACGGGTGTACAGCGAGCACAGGTGTTGAGGGTGAGGGGGATGAGGTAAGGTGACCCACTCATACCACTTCTGGTCTGCTGGTTAGGACTTTCCCATAGGAAGTCCGCATGGGAAAGGGTCTTGTGGAGAAGGAAGGTTGTGGTGCTGTCTGTGGATCTGTCCAGCAATGTGGATCAGTATGCAAACTGTGGGTCAAGGGTGGTGGGCAGTGAGGAAGTGATGAACATCTTGATGAGTCTCTCACCACATAGGTGAATGCAATGGGCTATGAGCTATGGGCCATTCATATTATCCATCTCTTCAATTTGTCATCTATTTTCCTGTTGTGGCCATATCCAGAGAGGTTGGCTACAGTCCTGTGGACCTTAAACCTCTGAATAATTTGTGCAACTGTAGTCACAGGAACATCAAGCTACTTGGAGATGGTCTTATAGCCTTTACCTTTAACATGCTTGTCAATAATTGTCTTTTTCATCTCCTGAGACAGCTCTCTCTTTAGCTTGCTGTGGTCCACCCTCAGTGTGGTACACACCATGATACAAACACCACAGTGGCTACTTTCCACCCTTTGAAAACACCTGTGATGCTAATTACAGGACAAACCTTGGTTTAACATGTCCCTATGGTCAACTTATTTTCAGTCTTTTCTAGCAGTATCCATCATTTCATTAGTTTTTTCTTAAAATAATTCTGTTGAACTACAAATCAAAATCAATGTCTGATTTTCAAATTGTGGGGTCTTTCTTTCTTTAATGGAAGGATACCAACAATTTTGTCCATGTCTGAATGTTTAGCTTGCTGGAAATGATACTAGATAGTGTCAGAAGACAAATTTAAAGGAATAGAAGAAAAATTCAGATGAAACAGATTTGGGGCTTTTAATGGCTGGAATTATATGTACATAGTAAAGGGGTTCCATGCTTCCATTGCTTTCAGCTGAATAATAATCAATAAAACAGTGTGTGCAAAATTTAAGAGTAATAAAACCAAGGATTAGGAATATAGTACAAATATTCAATGCAGAAAACCAGCACCTAGTTAACTTTTCAAGCACTGTGCAGCTTAGTAGCAGACAACCTGTAGAGTCACAAGATGAATGGCATTCAAAAATGCTTCTACATACCAAGTTTTAGTTATAAGAAGTGTCCGCCAAGCTCCCTGCAGAGGAGCTAAAAAAAAAATTCCAACTGACTGCAGTGCTGTAGGAGCCGATGCCTCTTCCTTCACAGACATGTAACCAAAACCATGCCCAACTCCTAACAAGGTTTAAAGAAAACTACCATCTACATGTGGCCCAAGGGAATTGTGTGGAAGTATATTTTACAGTCTACAGAATTGAGACTGAAAGCTGAATTTCTGATTGATGTCTGAGTGTGAAGTGAAGGGAGCACAGCTTGTATTACTACGTTAATATAATCATAGTCATTTTTAATAGTGTTTGCATTGGAAAGAACTATACATGCGGTTTTAAATGTCTGACTGTTTTGAACATTCATTTCTGGGAGTCCGATGTGCAGGAAGGATGAAAAAAGGGAGCACACGTGTGCGCGTGTGTGTGCCTGTGTGTGTGCTGTATGTATGTATGTGTGTACCTGCAAGTGAGGCTGGAGGAGAGAATGACAGACCAGGAGGAGAGTGGACTAAAAGAGCCGCACGTTGTTCAGACTCAAGACTCCAATCTGGGTTTACGCAAAGGAATACCAACAACAATACCAACACACACTGGAGGTAATAAGATTTATACTCGCTATAAAGCTTGATATTCTGCAGTCCAAAGCTTAATCAGTGTAATGTTCAGCCACTATCTGTTAAAGGAATCCCTTCACTATTCAAGCTTTAAAAATCTTGGGTGTCATCAAGTTGTCAACCAGATAATGAATCTGCAATTCTTTGAAATTACCTGTAGTTTTTTTTTTTTTTCCCAGTACCATAGTAACAGTATTTTAACAGTGTCACTCTTTAGGATTAGAGATGACTCATTTAATATCGTTGTATTATTATATGCTAAAATGATCAAGTAAGCATTTACCTTTGGTCTGCAATGTATGAATACATATTACTCCATCATTCAATTTCAACACTTAATTGTGATGAAACTAAATCTGTTTTTCTATCAGCGATTCTGTTACTTAAATGCTTTTTGCATGAAAAAGGCTGAAACTGAAGCTACAGTTTAAATTGAATGTTGCTGTAGTCTTCATTTGTCTGGGTCCCTTTCTTTCAAATTGAGCTTGGTTGCAGGGGAAAGCATCACTGAATTAAAAGCAAAAAAGGTTAATTAAAAAAAAAATCAGCCTAACATTTGTTTTACAAGCGCTACATACAGGTGTTTTTATGAATACAAAATGATGTGTTTGTGGCTTTGGTACTTTAACATCTTTTTTTTTTTCCTTGGCGCATCAGCAATAATTTAGTCTTCACATATTGTAAATTAGATATGTGATGCTCAAACTATTTTTTGTGGCTTTAACTCCATTAGAGACCAATAAGTTATTTGACTTGTTTAGAAAGAAAAACATGTTGTGTGGAAAAGGGTCAAAATAGTGGCACAATAAATCAAAGATATTACAAGATTCTCATGTGGAAAAGATAGAGAGAGAGATGTTCTGTGTGGATTGATATGTGTGTGGTGTTATTAAAGGGATGGTTTAAAATGGTTCATAGCCAGGGAATCCAAATTCAGCATTTAGGTTTTATTTTTTATGCGTGTAAAAATACTCCAATCCACCAAGAAATGACATTTTTGACTTTCATAAGAGACGGTGTCATGATTACTTTGCTGAGGCAGAATGTTATTTTTGTCTGTTGACTTTTCTGAAGGCAGATGCTCGTGATTTGGACTCATGATTTTGATCATTCGTGACATCATGCTAGAAACAAAGAGACAAAAACCATGACAACTGCAACTCTGACAACTTGCAGAGTGGCAAAAACTTCTGGGTAACATATGGATTGAGGTGCTGTGTTAACAGTTGCAAACTAGATCATTGATTTCTTTGCTCACTGGGCTAGAAGAGTGAGCAATCAACATTCAAATATAACGGATGTGTTTCCATTTGATACCAAGAAATATAATCCAATAACTTGCCTCAGAAATTTCCATGGAAACACATGTTCTCTCAGGTGGAAATTAAAATTATCCAACTTTGTAAAAAAGTACAATCTCTACATTTTTACTATTTAAAATTTGTATATTTAATTAAGTTTGATGCAATTCAGTTCAACTGAATACATTTCAGGGCTGTATTTAATTGAACTGAATTGGATTAAATTTAATTAAACAGTTTAATTAATCTTTGTTAATCTTTGCTACAGCTGCCAGACAGGACAGGTTAAAAAAATACAGTTCGGGGCAGTGTACACACAGGTTTTATGCCAGTCTTGGGGCACCAAAGTAAATAAATCTAATTGCAAGATTCATACATAACAATGTCAGGGGGGTTCACTTTTTCCTGCTTTTTCCAGGCAGACATTCACTCAAAGAGTCAGAAAGAAATGTCACTCCAAGGTCTTTCCTCTGCAGTCAAACCACAAACGTTTTCCGTTTTCATCCTTGTCTGTGCATTCTCGCATTCAGATCACAGTAAACTCAAATCACTGTACTCATAGCCAGCATAGCTGGAGGGTAATAAAGGTAAACATATTTTCTTTTTTCTCAAGTAGGAGGTAATTTTAAATGCAGCACTTCAAGGAGCTCAGCAAATAACACTGAACACACACAAGATGCTTTCAGTATGCAGCTTGGCTGGGTAGATGGCAATATGTTAGATGTATTTTCCATTTATAGGGAATATTATTAATATTAAAGTGTGACAATGTCAATCTCAAAGATGGAGAAAGGCAGAAGAGAGGACAGGTTATTTTTATGGATGAGGATCAATAAGATTTCATAAAATGAAAGAAATTTAAAGTTTTCATAAATAATGTAGAACATTAAAGGTCATCCAAGCTTTTTTTTTTTGTTAAAGCCATGCATGAAGTGAGACCTATCTGTTTCATTCAGCCCCCCCTACTGATCCTGATTTGGATGGATGGATGGATGGATGGATGGATGGATGGATGGATGGATGGATGGATGGATGGATGGATGGATGGATGGATGGATGGATGGATAGAACAGCAGATCATACAAAAATTAATTGTCAAAACAGTAATCCAACTAGTCTTCCAGATATATAACTTACAAAAATTTTAGGATAATATAATATGTCCATCTGCATCAAATCTATTCTCATACTGCATCCAAATTTATATGGATGCAAGATGGGTTTGTTATTGTTACACTGAGTTATTTCTTGGAGTAGAAGCAGAATCAATATATTCTGTCTCATATATACCACAAGGTTCTCTCTGAGACTTCAATTTAAAAATGCAAATATAATAAAATACTTTAGCATTTTTTCCAACAAAGTAGAACTAACTTGGACATCAGGGACTAGAGTATGGAAATACTTCTGCCACTAGAACTAATTTATAGCAGGGTAGTACACTCTGTTATCACAGGGGAATAGTTTGTTGTATACAATTCATTATAATGCATTATAATGCACTGGGTGGGCACAATGGAGAAGTATTCAGTAAACATGTTCACTGACTGTTTTGAGCTCTTTTTCTGTCCAAATGTCCCAAAAGGTTTCAGTCAACAAGTCAAAAAATGCCACCTGATGAAAAGCACAATACAAAAACTCTGCTGCAAGTATATTGGTCTTCTGCATCACATATAACTGTTTGGAAAAATCCTTGTGGTGTTTTCAAGTGTAATTCATATGAATCTGGAAAAGACAGCATTTACTTTCATTATTATTATCCACTTTTCACTTGGAAAACAGAAATATTACATTTTTACCTCAATCTCAGACATTTAAATTCACCTGCTGTATCAAGTGCCTTAGCTACTATATCAGCTAGTATATAAGCAGAGCCTATATTGTGCAGACTATGAAAATATTCCATGTTTATGCACCAGAAAAAAGGTACTTCACATGAGGAGCAACAAATACACCGGTAATTAAAGAGCAATTTTGGATAAGTACTTTACACAGTACTCAGTCAGTCTAGACCCATTTTGAAGTCAATCTTTATTTTGATTTTGTCTGAAAAGTAGTTGAGTAAAGTCATGTTAGTGTATTTACTGTGTGTGTGTTAGAACCATATAAATACCTGTTAAAGTACTCATTTTAGCAGTTCTTGCTGTACTGTACATCTCAAGGTTGTAGTTTGACATAATCTCATACACAAACACACACTCACATACAGATGATGAAGTTTATTGATTTGTGCTGCCTGGAACAGCATGAAGAGAGCTTCAAACTGATATAATGCTGGCAGTGAGAATGCAGAACCTGGCTTATTTATTTCAGCAAGTTCCCTGAAAAGAAAAAAAAATCTTAATAGCAGCATATGCTGCTGCAAAGCTACATGCATGGATGTAGTGACAAAGCGCATTGTGTTTAAATGTAGCACAAGACACATTGCAAGCTTATTAAAAGAAAGGTATTAAATTCTGGCTAAAGTTAAATTCTGGCTGTGGCCTTTGAAATGTGTTGCTGGCATGAAATTCAAAATTAGCATCTATTTTTAAATTCAATAAAATGTCTCAGTCTCAGCGTTTGATATGTTCCATTTGATATGTGCTGCAATTACATACAGTACACTAATGTTAAATGACTCCCCACTAACAAAAAAAAAATTAGTGTCTTTCATCGTTTACCACTATGTGGATATTCACAGGGGGAACTGTGCCCCACCTCTTGCACTAATGCTCCTCTTTTCCACCCACCTAAAATCAAAGGACAAAAGTGATGAAAAAAAAGAAAGAAAAATACCAGATCAGATATTTCTTTTATTGCAGTCTCCTTAGTGTAGGCTTACTCCTGCAAGTGAAATAAATTCAGAGAAATAATAAATAGACTAATTGATCGTGCTTGTAATCTTTTATATTTTCTGAATGTAAATAAATTCCATGAAAAGACACAAAGTAGCAATAAATTTATACAAGTGTTGCTAACTACAACCTGAATCCTTTGCCTGTTTGACTAATGTTTGCTAATAACTGAAGTGTTCAAACATTTTAGAGGCTGTTCTCGAAAATAGAATTATAAATCTGCAGCAAATTAGAAACGTGAATTTGGGGTAATAGGTAAATGGTAACTGGTAAATGTACAAGGTCGTTCATCACATACTTTTCCTTCAGCACTGTTTTCATCTCCACTGTGTCTTTTTTGGTCCTTGGCAGACAGGATGCTTAATGGAACATTATCAATGAACAGAGCTGCATACTGCTGCTGAAAATGGCACAAAGAGAGAAGAGTGGTTAGAGTAAGCCAAAACAAATAATGAATATAACAGGAACAAATTTCTGAAAGCCTCAAATCTGTTATTATATTGAACAAAATGTGACCAAACACCCAAAATTCAGACTAGAAACAGTCTTTTCCTTGAAACTGCAGGTTTAGTGACTGTTTGTCCTATAAAGCTTCTCTCATAGAAGAATTGTATTTGATTGTATTTTACAGAACAGAGTCTGGGGTCAATAAAGCAATCTCTCTGATGAGGTTACCTTTCAAATTAGTTTCCAGAAAATTCTGCATATTTGTGTATACACTGAAGCACCAACATAAAGCTTTTAAAGATCTATATGTGCAGGAAACAGATGG
Organism: Australoheros facetus; assembly: GCA_030220045.1. Taxonomy (NCBI): domain Eukaryota; kingdom Metazoa; phylum Chordata; class Actinopteri; order Cichliformes; family Cichlidae; genus Australoheros; species Australoheros facetus. Next base: position 14,946 of record JASGAU010383518.1, read on the forward strand.
CAGTTTCAGCTTATTCAATCACTTGGTCTTCTGTTCACTGTCAGAAGTGAACACAAAACCCACTGAAACAACAGTAATGGCTGATCTAATTCCGATCTGAGGGAACTGGTGAGGAAAGATGGAGGAAGATGAATGTAAGATGAGGGGAAAAGACTCATTTTATGTTTATAGACGACGTATCCACATTTGCAGTCATCACCAATATTTTGATCTCTGTTAAATTGTAATCTATTTTAGATTTTATCACAAATTTGCTTAAATGACTAAGATTAATATTCCTGTCTTGCATAATAATTGGAGTGGTAGAAAAAATGAATATAGATAATTATTCAGTGAAAGGGAGGTACAGTAACATCAGTCAATGAGAAATGTCTCTTAATAGATGTCCTGTGTGTAGATGGGCTCAACAGCTCAACCACACCAGAAGAGAGAGAGAGATACAAAAAAAAGATTATAATAAACACTTTTAATAGCTAATGTAGCATAATGTGGGCTCATCAGAGCTTTTGAAGCTAATCAAGGAATTACTTGCATAAAGTAATATGGAACTACTTGGTAACTATTCAGTGTACGTTTATTTATTTTTGTACAAACATGTGAGCAATGATAAATTGCTAGTTTTGCTAGTTCATTTATTTATATTTTGCTTGGAAATAGCAAAATATAAGGAAATAGGTGCAATTATTTATCAAAATGCATGCAAACATACATAGAAATACAGACAATAAGGCAAAAACAGAGTTTGTACAATTCCAATCATCTTGAAAGTCAGTATTTGATGTGGCCACCTTTATTCTTCCACACAGCCTGAACTCTCTTTGGCAGCTTTCTTGTCTTTTTTTAAGTAGTCTTCAGGAATAGTTTTCTGGCCTTCTTCAAAGCTCTTCTGTTGGCTGCCTTTTGTTTTGTTCTCTGCCAAAATGATCCCACGTGCTTCCATAATGTTGAAGTCCGGGCTTTTGGGGAGGCCAATCCATGACTGATGGTGTTCCACTGTGTGTTTTTCTATCCACGTATGCTTTTACTACATTGGCAGTGTGTTTGGGATCACGTTTGGGTCATGCTGAAAAACTAATCTGTTGCCAGCTGTTAAACAGTTGTTAAACAATTGCTACACACTATTCACAGTTTTGTGTATTTTAAGGTGTTTCCAACTGGCTAATAACTGTTTCCTCTGCTTTTTTCCAGATAGTGAGCCTGAATACTTCAGCAGGATGTCAGCTTTCAACTGCTCTTTTGCTCTAATGACTGAAAATGGAGAGTGGCTTTGTCCTAAAGGAGAAGAGTGTACCAATATTACTCATGGCATGAATGGGAGCCATATGGATTATGATCATACATGTCTGACAGAGGACGGGTACCTAGAAAAATACCTGGGTCCTCGTCAATCACCTGTGTTCCTCCACATCTGCCTGATCTATCTTGTCATCTTCCTGGTGGGCGTTGTGGGGAATGTGCTGACTTGCACTGTCATTGCACGCAACAAAGTCATGTGGACTCCAACAAACTACTACTTGTTCAGCTTGGCAGTTTCAGACCTGTTAGTGCTATTGTTTGGCATGCCATTAGAGCTGTATGAGCTGTGGCAAAACTACCCCTTTCTCCTGGGAACAGGAGGCTGCTACTTTAAGACCTTCTTATTTGAGATGGTCTGCTTGGCATCCATCCTAAACGTGACGGCATTGAGCGTAGAGCGTTACATTGCTGTGGTCCACCCACTGCGCGCAAAATACGTTGTGACACGTACTCACGCTAAGAGAGTCATTTTCACTGTGTGGGGTGTATCGGTGCTGTGTGCTGTACCCAATACAAGTCTGCATGGGATTGTCTTTCTGCACAGTCGTTCCACTGGTACTGCTGGAACCACAAATGTGGAGATTGCTGACTCAGCCATATGTACGTTGGTGAAACCACGCTGGATGTACAACCTGACCATCCAGGTGACCACCTTGCTATTTTTCATTCTGCCCATGCTCACAATCAGTGTTCTTTACATGCTAATTGGACTGCAGCTAAAGCGTGAAAAGATACACCAAGAGCTGGAGGCAAAATCTGGTTCGGGACAAGACAGCTTTTGTAACATCCGCACACAGCAGCAGAAGGCGCGTCGCCGGCAGGTCACTAAAATGTTGTGTAAGTATACTGATCAGCTAATGCTGTAACTTTTACCTTCTAGTTCACAGTTTTGTTATGTACAGTATTTTGCGGACCATAAGGCGCACCGCTAGTGTTGTAGTCAAGACCACCTAACCCGAGACCGAGACAAGACCAAGACCAGAGTGTATCGAGACCGAGACTTTTAGGGTCCAAGACCGAGACAAGACCAAGACCAGAGTGTATCGAGACCGAGACAAGACCGAGACTTTTAGGGTCCAAGACCAAGTCAAGACCAAGACCGAGGGAGGGCGAGACTGAGACAAGACCAAGGTTACGTTCACACTGCAGCCTGAAGTGACCCATTTCCGATTTTTTGTGAAATCCGATTTTTTTTGCGTGGTCGTTCACATTTCCAAATATATGCGACTTGGATGTGATCTGTGTGTGAACAGCAGACGAACCTGAAAGTGTCCCACATGCGCAGAAGAGGACCCGATAACATCACATGTAGCGAGCGCGCTCAATGTTTGCGGAAGTCAAACGTTTTCCTTCCCGCGTCCGCGTAACGGGACGCAGAATATGACGTTTGTCGAGTATCAATGACGTGCAGGTCGGATGAATGCGACCTGGCCGTACACACTCAGGTCGCATTTGAAAAGATCAGGTCCGTATCGGATTTAGGACCACATATCCAAGTGGCCTGGGTCGCATTTGAAAAAATCCGATCTGTGTTTTTCAGACTGGCATGAAAAGATCGGATACAGGTCACATGAGGGTGAAAAAATCGGATTTGGGTCACTTCAGGCTGCAGTGTGAACGTAGCCCAAGACCAGTGCCTGACGCTACATGACACAATAAAATGTGAAACATGATCAAAATCACTTCTCAAATTGATCTGAAAGATCCACATTCCCATAAAATCA
>JASGAU010383520.1:0-20781 GCA_030220045.1 Australoheros facetus
GGGACATGTTGAATGCACGATATGTAAGTGTAAATTCTCTGGTTTCATATACAAAAAGAATTACTGCTCTCTCTTATTTGGTTGCAGTTCAAGCGTCATTACAAAATGCGCATGCAAATGAGGACACCGACGGGCCCGCCGACGGGCCCGCCGGTACAAAGAGGTTAATTGTTCCATTAGCTTTGATTGCTAACACTTAACACTTTGCAAGGGGATGTAGGGGGACTGTGTCCCTACCAATGCCGACACCTAAACTACACCTTTGAGTTCTGGGTTTCCAGGGAGTTCCCACTGGTGCGAATAACAAAACTGTCTGCTGAGCTGAAGGTGAGAAAAAAAAAAGCACTTTGCGCCTATAAATAAAGGGAAGTTATTTTTGCTGAGAAGTAATTATTTAAATTATTCAATCAGGTAAAGAGTGAAAATAGAGCATTTGATTAACATTTTCAGGTAACACCATCAGTGTGTTCTGGTTTTGAGGTTTAGTTACTTTTTTGGTCTGTGACTTTTGACCTTGTGTTTAGTTTATTCATGCCTTCCCTTTTCTGATGTCGCCAATGTTTTTTGTTTTGGTCGCTGTCCTTGTGTGTGTCAGTCAATTTTTTCTCTTCCTGTTTTTGTCTGTTTCCCTCCACTGAGATTGTCTTCATTGCTTGCATCTCGGTCTGGGTCATCAAAAAATGTCCATCGACTAGAACTAGTCTATGGACAGTCTATGGACAGAACTAGTCTAGTCATAAAAAGCATTCTTAGATTGTGTCCCCTGTTTGCATAGCACTAGAGTATCTTCTATTTGCTCGTCAGTAAAACCTTTGCCAATAATCTTTTGAAGAATTAGGATAGCTCATTCAGCCCATAAAGTCACATTTGAGATAAAACTAGCAGAATAAAGTCCCACTTCACAGTGGTGTAGAGTTAGTACATTTGTCTGGTTGCTGGTTTTTCATATTTAGAATCATTACTATGAAATGTAGCCAAAACAGATGGCATAACATTTTGTAGGCTCGATTGATGGTTATTACACAGAAACTACTGCCAGTGTTTGTAGACAATCATTATGCTTCTTAATGTTTGGTGTAATTTCTTACTACAGGTAGTTTTGCATTTTTCTTGATTTCTTTTACGTGGAAACTGCCAAGACTGTTTCCAAATCATCAGAATGAGTTATAATGTTCACAGTTGTGGATATTTGGTTTGACTTAATATTGCTATGAAATGAAATATAAAAGGGAAGTGGCAGCTGTGTTTCATGGTAAGAAGTGTTTCCAGATAAGAAGGCATAGCATTAAACATGTACTTTTTACACAGTTTATCTTGAAACAAAAGAATGTCTCAAACTTAAGTGGGAAAATTCTTTTATCATTATAACATGCTAATTACCAGTTTTAACTTGGAAGACTTTTCACATGTTTGTGAATTATTCAGCTGGAGCCTAAAATGTGAAATTTTTTTATTAACCCCTTATAATTAGTTTATATTACACTGATATTACCATTTTACTGTTTACTATATTATACCCAAAATATTAGTATACTGTAAATAAATAGTCTCTGATACCTTTAAATGTGTTTCCCCATCTTTACTCTTTGTTGTTGGCCTATTATTACACAAATTCCATTTTAATACTGCTCAGATACACCATAATGTTGTAAATACTACTGTGCAAAAACAGAAGCTATTACATATTTGTTACTTTGGTAATTACATGGTATTTACTTAATTATTACCTGCGTATTATAAATTATGTGCCCACTGCTACCAGGTAGTAGTTGTTGTTTTTATTATTCATTTATTTTTTTATAGTAACCATTTTAATCTGAAGGAAACAATGAAATAGAGATTTTTTAAGAACCCTGGACTAATTCAGTAACAGCTTGCTGAAGTATATTTCCCATAATAGCTGCACATGGCATTGACTATAGGCACATAAAACATCTGAAGATAGAGGGAAAACTGCTTTACTGTACGTTATACTGTTATCTCCACTTCACTGTGACAAGGGCGTATTTTTCCCAGCACCAACTCTGGATGTGTATGTCTTTTGTTTCTCCCTAAATGATCCAGATTGTTAAGAAAAACTTTACACTGCTTGCACAAAATGATGTCACTTCCATTCTCCCCTAACCACCCCTGCTGCGCAGTTTTATAATATAAGAAGAAGAAAGAGAAGCCGAGCCGTCACACTATAATAAAAGTCCCATATGGGTACGGAGAGGGCAGATACCTCTGCTGCAAGATTGGTGTAATCAAGGCATTCATAAAATCACAATAGAGCAACAATAGAACCAGCCACGTGTAGCAGTAGATGTGAGAGAAGTTCAGCTCCTTAATTTTCTAGGACAAAGCAGCCATTTATGCCTTGTTCCACAGAGGGTGAATCTGACTTAAGCAATGAGACGTTACCTGAATTGAATTTTGGATATTGTAGTTCAAATTAAGTTATGCTGAGCTTAACTAATATAAAAAGACTGCTTTGTTGTTGCCCTTTTCTGTGTCTATTATGTAGAGCATATGCTATACTAAACTATAAAACCTATCACAATATGTCATTGCAAAATATTCTTTTTTTTCTGAATTGTTATTGTAGGGAAGCAGTAGGCAGGAATGACTGGACTGTAGGTGTATTTTTCAGAAAGCACTTTGAGGGGAGAAAACAGGAACAAGAATGTCAGGTTATGGTGACAGCTGGGGGCTTTTGATCAGTGCATCTCAGTGTGGCATGTTGTGGCCAGTGGATGATGTGGGACTGGAATGACAGGAAAAGATCCATGCATACAGCAAGTAGAGGCTTTGTCACATCTGTGTTACTCACAGCCCTCCTGTCAGGCTGTACACTGGTGCAGGAATAGATTGTAAACAACATGCATAGTATTTATTCATATATTGTTAACCATGTGACAATAACATCTGTGAGCCCTTCAATAATGCCACGGTATAAAATAGAGCATAAAAGTCTTTCTGTCTGTTTCTGGTTTTATCTGTTTCTGCCACAGAGACTTTCCCCAGAGTGTGGAGTAAGCGCCATCATTGTCACAAAATCATACTCTAGTGCTGATTGACAAGATCTGTCTGCATCTTCTCACCCGATAGCCAATCAGGACCAGCAAAAGTGGAGATGATGATGTGTGTTGTGGGTATATATCTTTTACTGAAACAGTACACAAATTGTATCTAGTTTAAAAGAACATCTGTGAGGGGGAAAAAAATCATTTCTTTTTAGCGAAGGGTAAAGTAATACATTTTGGGGGCACATTTCATTTTATTTAGTTATTTTAAACTACTATTATTACATGTTTTCACCAACTTGTTCACTTCCTGTGTTAAGCAGTGAACTAAATAACTTAATATCAAAAATAAATCATGCGTGACCAAGATGCAGGTCAAGGTAACTTATCTGAGTTTATACTGACTTACTCACCAACTAGGTCACTCCTGGTAAGTCGCAATAAGCTCTAGTTTGTTCATCATGGCTGTTTATGTTCAGTCTAGGTTTGTTTTCAGCCAGCTGTGCTTACAGCACACCCTTACATGCCTCACTGGATACAGTCGTCAAAGGAAGCAGATTTCAAGCCAAGTCAGACGAGACAAGTGAGCAAATGAAAAGACCAAATCTCTGCAGGGAGGGAAGTGAGTGTGAGTATATAGTTCCTATAAAGAATACTTTCCACAGACCTTTAGTACTTTTCTACTGTATATGTGTGTGTGTGTGTCAGTTTCAGGATATGTCTTTATATTCTATAGTAAAGCCAAGACAAGACAGTTAACAAGATAAAAAAAAAAGAAAAGAAAAGAAAACGAAACCACATTAGAAATGAATCCCAAATAATGGCATTGCTAGCTGCAGAGCAAATGTTTTCGCAAGCAGATCCCTGATTTGTTTGTTTTTCATGCAGGTGAACAAAAATGCACAGAGTTCTTCACACTGTGTGATTTCATACTGTCCCACAAATAGGTGAGTTGCTGAAGTGTTGATTGTGTACTATACAGTGGCACCAGCAATTGGTTAAGAGTCAGGATTTTGTAACAAAATTATGACCAAATTAAAACAATGTTTGAAATGCTTTTACAAATAACATTTTCTGGACTAAACTGCTTGAAACGAGTTAATGAGCCCACAGAATGCAATAAAAAAACCTGCTTTACCTCAAATTCACATTTTCTTTTAAGCCTCTTTTGCTGGCTGCTTTATCACACACTCCTCCCTATTTTTGAGGGGTTTTAGCTCTTTATCCCTGTTACAACCTCTAAAAGAGATGAATGCAGTAGATAAAACTTGTGTAGAATGCCTTTGAATGCAGACTGTTACCTTTTGTGAGCAGTGAAAGCCTTGAGTGATTGGTGATCATACAGGCGCATTTTCTTGCAAAACTAATGGATTCAATGAACTATTATACAATTCCACTCATTTAAACCAGAGAAGCTTTATTTGTGATCATTTGCTGTGGAAACTGATGTTTTGAAGAAAGATGTAAAATGCAAAAATTAGCCAGTTGATGCAGCTTTTTTATTTTTATCCTGGTTAGATATTGGAAATTATATGTTTCTAGCTACTATTAATTCCAGCTTAAAGGCACAGTCAATCATCCGGACATGCTCATAAACTTAGAATTAATCCATTTAAAATACACAGGAGCAGACACCAGTTTGTGGAAGCCACCGTGTTTGCCTGACATCTTGAATACAGTGGCCAAGATTAACATTACCGCCTAATCGCGTTTTATGCATTCGGCTAGAGACCAGTCACTTATGTAATATGTCTTATAAGTAACTTTTACTTTAAAGATCACAAATAGCTCTTTCAAATTATATATGACCATTTAGCATTTGTACATGTATATTTATCATCTCTTTCTCATTATGTCGCAGTTACGTATTGTCAGCAGATTAGACATGTGACTCTCCAGACAGCTGCCATTAAGCCAGCTAAACAACAGCTGATTATAAGCTAACATTATCCCAACATTATGCCTGCTGATGTTAGGCTTGAATGTCCTAAAAATCACACTTCCCTTTGATAAACAGTTTGATTACATTCTCACATCGTGTGTGAGTTTATTCGCTAAATGTCCAAGTCCAACAATGTTCACTAACGTCGGCTAACAGTGGCAAAAACAGCAGCGCTTACTAACAGAAAAGTTCAGGTGATCCTCAACAACTCACCTCAGTATCGCTGTCATTGGACAGAAGTGAGTTTCACTGACTCATATCGGACTCCTTTCACAAAGTTTTACAGCCTCCTTTTTATAAAAAGTTTTACAGCCTCTTCCAGAGTAAATAGACGTGGACAGCTGACATTATTGACAGCGGAGGTAAACAGTGGACTGACAGCTGAGGTGACCCTGGGGTAAAATCATAAATACTGCAAGACCTTTAATTGAAACATATCCATTTTTTATTCCTGATTTATTGTGTAAATTATGGTGTGTACAAAAGCATTTTAATACACAAGCAGTAATAGAAACCAATCAGCCAGCTGTAGCTGTTATGGATACAGTCTAAATTTAATGCTTTTGATCTCTCTTGCCAACAGCTAAAATGTATTTGTCCTGCAGAAGCCATGGTAGCAAGGATTATGTGCTTGAATTGGGATGGGTAAGAAAACAGAATTCAGTTGACTGCAATCTGCAATCTACTGACATCTAGCAGTGAGATTTGACACACTGTACCTTAAAGTTTGATGTGTGAGTCAAACCCTGGCCTTGGTCCAGTGACAATTTCACCAGACACATATTTTTGACAAAAAGTTTAACTTCTAAATATTTATGGATGCTTACTTTGGATTAATTAGTACATCAAAAGTCACATTAATTTGGAATGTCATGTAAACAAGTCTGTGTGCCTTTGTCTACCTAATGGTATCTGGTAACATATCTATTTCCTGGTCTTGTTTATTGTATTTTATATTTTCTGGAGTCCACTGGTGGCATTGATGTTCACCTTAGGCATATATTAAACATTCAGCCCAAATCCAGCCACAAAAACAAAGCATAGTGCCAGCACACATATTTAATATCCAAGAGTCAAAGCAATGAATGATATCTGTTGACAGTTTGGCTACACTGTCAAAACACCATGTATTGTAGTTTTTAGACAGTATACAGCGATTGTAGAGACCCACAAATGAGTGCAGTAACAATGAGCAGGGAGAAAAAGAAAAGTTCTGCAAAGCAGACACTGATTTAAAGTTTGTCTCAGTGGCTTTGGCACATTTTTCACCAAAACCATTGAAGTTGTCAGCTCTTTTAGAAGTTCTCACATCTGAAGATGCATTTCCCAAAGTAGCTCATACATGCAGCAAAACAATATAGACAACCTGCAAAAGGCTGTAACTTGTCCAAAACCTTTAATTCTGTCAAAAGTAATGCAATCAAACGGAATAGGATCAAAATTTAAATAAACTTAATAAATCAATAAATAATAAATTCAATGAATAAGTCATAATAAGCCAATGAATAAGTCAAAGCCACCAATATAGAAAAAGGTTCAGCTGACATTGTGTAAACCAGGGTAGTCATAATGTTTACATTTGCAACCATGATAAGGTATTCTAGAGGAAAAACCCTTTCCTCCATGTTTTTACTCTTACTGAATTCATTGCTGTACTAGATTATCATATCTCTATGGATAACTGACTTTTATTATGTATCAGAGTGAATACTCTTCAGATGCTGATTTCAAGAGCAAAAGGTTTTTTTATTTTGCTAAAGAGAAAGCTCTTACATTTGCACATAATGTGAGGGGAAGCATTTTTCCTCCAGTGGTCACACAACACAATAAACTGCAGTTACAGTAACAGAAAATTCACACAGCACAGCAAAGAAGAAAGCATGTAAAATATCCACACAAAAAAAACACAAAACAAAGGCACAGTGTATGTGCAATATCACATTTTAGTAACAAAACAATGCTGGGAATCACTGGGCATCCTGTCACTTCATTTGGCCACAGATTCTCATCAACCTCACACCTACTGTAAGGCTCTCTTTTGCAACATAACAGGAAGAGCCAACGCGTATGCTCCATCCATTGCCTGCACTCGTCTGCAGCTTCCTACACTCTGTCATCTTTCCTTTCCCACACACTCTTACTCTTCTTCCTCTTCCATCGGCAGGCTTTATGCATGTAAACTGTTCCCGCCATGTTCAGAAACTGTTGCACAGTAACTTTGTTGCAGTCAGGCTCTATAAATATGCCTAGCAGTAGTCATACTTACACATTATACTTGTCTTGGCACCGTGTTCTGCTTGTGATGACTTACACAATTAAATAATGCTAATATATCCTATTATCTGATAGGAACGTAATCTATATTGACCACAAAGATAAGCTACTAAAAAGAGTGATTAGTTAAACTGTAGACAGTTGTGTTTAGTTGTTTGCCTAGATGTCCACAAACACTTGCAAATGCTAGCAAATACTGTAATGAGAAAATGTGCTTCTCGTGTGCTCAAGAGGCAGAGAAGCATTTAAAAAACTGCAATTATAATATACACTATTTAATATTTCTAAATAGATATACTGTATGTAAAAGTTGAAAGTAGTTTCTGGGTCTGAAAAGTGAAACTAATGTGGAAGTGCCTTAAAGCTACATTATTTAAATTGACAAATGGCCGGGACTCTATTTGGTTAGACAAAAAGAAGTTAGATTGTATCAAGAGCCATAAGAACAAGTCTTACTCAGATGTTAGTATTTTGGATTTCAGCTTCACCCAATTCAAAATTAATGGGTACTTGAATGTTTTTTGGTTAGATGCATGAAATAAGGTCTGTGGTTAATACAAGCTTTAGACATTTTTTAATGTTTTGTTCTACAAAAAAAAAAAAAAAACTGTTTAGATATTTTTTAAAATGGTTTTGCTGATCCTGTTAACCTAAGTTGAACAAGTGGATGGATGTCCAGATGGATGCATAGATGGATGGATGGGTTTTGCTGATGTTTTATGAGAAAAAAAGTTCTTGTTTTTATAAGACTTCCAGGATAAGCCAAATAGAAACAGGCAAATTTAATATATTCATATTTATTTCTATATTAATTGGTATAGGTCAGGGGTGGGCAATTAACTTTCCCAAGGGGCCACATGAGAACCTGGGACTGTTGTTGCACCAATAAGCTTAAAAAGAGATCAAATTAATATTGAGCAGAATCGAATCCCAGTCCACAACAGTCCCAGTTTCTCATGTGGTCCCTTGGGAAAATTAATTGCCCACCCCCGGTACAATGTAATGTCCAAATAGGCTGGATAAAACTCATCGACGTATACTATGCCCATCTAACAGGAAATGTACACAACCTGACTTATATGCTGCCTTTCATCCACGGGCGTCCAACTGCTGCAAATATCTGGAAAAAAAAGTCTGTTTAAGTGTTTTCTTCTCCTGAAAGCAATAAAAGTAATAGGGGCCATGAAGGAAAGATGTCTGCTAACAAATGGATAGTTGCTTGTGGCTTTTTTACTTGAAATATAATGGGGGTCAAAGATATAAGAGATTACATAAAAAAAAACAGCACTGACACAGTGTGACTGGGTAGTGGAGCTTTATCCAGGCATTGCTTGGGATCTCTTCCCTGACTGCGACATAAATCATTTGTATGAATATTTAATGAATCCCAAGAGGACAAAGAGTAGAGATGTAAACTATAAGACATCTCCTATCTCATATTTGTTTCTCTGTGAGCCGGCAGCACATCAGCATATGTTATATCTGCAAATATTTTGTCACTCAACTCTTGCGGTTTTCTGACGTTCCTTTTTCCTGCGTGCCTCCTCATGCATCTAACAACTTGGAGACACCAAAAGAAGACCAAAAGCAAGTACAAGTTCAAAACAGGAGCACAACTAATATAATAATTTTCTTTTACCAAAGAGAGCTGCCGCATTTCTGTGAAGCAAAGCTGTGAAAACACAATATAATGACTTATTATTTGAATATAAATACAATATAATGAAAATATAATGGCTTTTTATGTGTCTGATTTTGTCTGTTTTGCTCAAACGTGCGACTGTTAGAGAAGGAAATAGGCAAGAAAATAAAAAATGTGGTGATTGTGATGGTAAACGCAATAAGAAATTTCCATTTTAAGCTGAAGACATACAAACACAGGAAATTACTGCACACTTAATCTCTTTTAGGAGTTGACCATAATGCTCATTATATTTGATCTACGTGAAGTCTAAAGTATATTGTCAAGATAAAAACAGGCGGGATCAAAGTGTAACCTACAGGTGCTGTCAGGTGAACCGTCTTGACGTGTATCGAAGCCTTACGATGAGAGAAGTATGAACTGTGAATGAAAGAAGTGTGGTAAAAATAAATAAATAAATAAAACAGCATTGTGTGGCATGACAGGATAAAAAATCATCCTCTCCCACTGGCCTGGTAATCCTCAGGCGGATAATTAAAAAGTGTGTGCCACAGTCGGAAAGGAAAAAGAAAGATTAAAATAAATAAATAAGTGAGGAGAAGGGAAGAGGCTCTGCGCAGATCCCGGGGGGATCCATTAAAGAATGTTTTCTTGAATTGAGGTTAGGTGCATTGATCTCTGTCGAAGCTGGCACAGCTGAGAGTTAACACTCCCTGCCTGCGACTCTGACTCATTTCATACATTATTCCAATTAAATCACTGCAGCCTGCCTGGCTGCCTGCCTTTCTGTTTTCTAGGAAAGCAAGATTTGGAGCCTGCCACACTTGATCCACTGTCATCTAATATGTCATGTTAGATGACATTAACATAAAGGAGAGAGAAAATAATGTCAATGCTGGAAGACTAAGAAGAACAATAAAGAAGATGATGTTTTGTCTACAGCAGCAGAAGAAACGACTGAATGTCCATCGTGATATATTATACACATTAGGTACATGCTAATAGCTGCACTGTCCTATACGGTAGGCCTTTGTGTCACTGAGTGCTGAAGGTGTGAGAGCAGCCATTGTTTTTATAGCTTTTGTACAGCAATGGGACTCCCATTACTTTGAGCTTCTCTGGGGGCAGCGGTTGGTATTTACTAGTTTTTCATAGGGTCACTTGCACCTTGAAACAAAGCATGAGCCTTGCACCAACATCACTGTTGGACAGCACAGACCAAAACAACTCATTGGCTTGTGATAAAATTGTCTAATTCAGTAGCTGTTGTGATTGGATTGAATCACAACACATGTAGCCTTCAGTGATCTTTTTTCTCTCTCTCCTACATTTTCAGCTTTTAAGATTAGCTTTGACTTGCACCTTTTAGATAAAGCTTACAGTGAGGGCTGAATCAGGTGACCTTGAATCATCTTTTAATTATGCTGCTGTGGGCCCAGGCTGCTGGGTAACATCCCATGGTGCACTGAATCATTAACTTCACATTTTGTCCTGTTTGTTGTTCATGGTCATTCTATGTTCCTCTTTTCAGTCTAGTCTTTCCCTTCGTCCATGGCGGTTCTGCTAGCGGCCTTTTCCTCTTATGGAGAGCTTCCTTCCCACCATTGCCAGGTGTTGCTCTGATGGGACCATCATTTCTTTCTGATCATTTCTTTCCTCTTTGTAATACTTCACTTGACAATATTAAATGGCTTGAGATCAGCACTAAATAAAGCTGAATTGATTCAAACTGTAAGTTCAATGATGGCTTACAGAGTCATGAAGAAATTTTCATTACAACAGACATTTGTTTGTGTTTCTCTCACTATTTCCTATATTTATATATAGTATGTTTTGATGTGCAATACAATCTTTGCAATGATAGTGATTCCAATGAGCAATGTCTACATGCTGATAGATGCTAATAGTTTAATATGAGATTTCTAGTTTTTTTTTAAGATCATAGTTTGGTATGGTATTAACCAGTTGCTAGGTCATAGAGGTCTGGACAGCGGTCTTTTTTTTTTTTAAATTTCAAAATAAGGGTAAAAATTGGCACGACTCAATGTGAGATGCTCTAGATGGCTTTTACAGAGTCTGGGTTGTATTTAGGAGTTCAGGTTGATGGGTTAGGCACAAGGAGTGAATTAAAGGGCCAAAACAAGTAACTTTTTCCCTCCTGCTATTTTTAATTCAAGTGAAGGAATAATTCTGCTTCTTTTTTTTTTATTTAATTGTTTTACACACACAACACTCATCTTCCACATTTCTACTATATAAACACAGAAGCCCCTGCCAAAGAGGAAAGCATTGTAGTGTTTGGTTCTGTTCAGAAGAAGAAGCCTTATCTACTGGTCATTGGCGCACAGCTACTACACCTTGAATAGGATATATGAAGACCTCACTAATTTCGAAACCCTGGTTACAGCCCCGCTTTTGTGCAACAACTGTTGCTGACATGTTGGTATCAGTGCAAAAGACACAGTGTAGTTACATCTCATGTCCTGCTTCAAGCATTATTATTCATTAAATGAAGTATTGGAAAAACAAAAATGTTTACTTGCACATTACTTAAGTTTATACCATGTATCCTCTATCCCATTAATGTCTGTACATTTTTTGGCAGGCCATCAAATACTTGCATCAAAGTGATGGATCAACAAACTAACTGTCAACCCCATAACCACACTGCTGTCTAAAAATATATCCATCATGCAGCAATATATCTGTCTTTGAAATCTCCCCTGAACCAAGCTGCTTGTCAAGTAGCGTCTATGGGTTGTTATGACCCACCAGCTGAGAAACTGTCTATTAGCGACAATAATTGTACAGAACAATGCTGATTATATATGTCAGATGACAGGCACGCTGCTTCATGCATGTAAGCAGCTTGGATCAGCAATCTGCTGTTGAGCTGCCTCGCACGAATTTCAGTGTCAAACTAGCAGAGAAATGGAGGCATTACAGCTGCCGCTCAATAACACAAAAACAAATTGTTTCAGTTGTTTCCCACAGGAGCAATATGCATGGAGTTAACTGAAAGTGGGATTAAATTGCTTTTTTCAGCTTGTTTCTCTCACCTTACCACACCTAGCTGCACTGTGCAAACAACAACCAAAACACACCGTAACAGTAGACTGCAATCAGACACAGCTATGTGATTACAGGCAGAAAATATGTTTTTCATGTTTGCTGTCAGCTGTGGGATGATGCGAGGATCAGTGTGTGCGGAGACTCTGATGCATACTGGGGTCACTAAACCAGGCTCTTTTAAGCCCTGCAGACTGATTTTACATAAACGCTATTCATCAAGCAGCTTTTACAGATATGACTTCAGTGGTCCAGTGAGGATTGGCTGGACATAACGCCCACATCAAACATCTCTGCTCGGCGAGAGGGATTAAAGAAAGCGCTTTTCTATGAAGTGCTGTGTATTTGAAAGCAACTAGCCTTGGTAAGTGATGGTTTGATTTAAAAAAACAAATATTTAGAAAATGAATATCAGACCCACCTTCAATGAGAGACAGCACTAAAAATCAAGATATCCCACTGTGGAGCTAAGATATTTTGCCACATTTTTCCCGTCTTTCTCTCTCAAAGAGAACTATTGATTCAGCACGCTGAAATTAACGCAACGTCACAAGAGAAAGCCAGAGAGTAGACACAAAGACAAGACTGAATCAGCTAGAAAGAGCAGCCGAGTGGAACATTTGACTAACAAGCAGTTTTTGAATGCAGTTTGCTGTTGTCTCAGTAGAAATACAGTGCATTCTGGTCCCATACATGTATTGATCTGACTGATGGAGATGTCAAGAAAAGATGGGACAGACCAAGGGTACAACTCAAAAAGATAGTTCTAGTTAAAATAAAAGGACAGAGGGGTGTGGCACATGGACAGGGAGAGAACGGAGGATGCTCCTGCATTTTTATTAGTGCACGTCCATAAACAGTAAAAAAATAGATAGAGGGCATATGCTAAAGACTGACTATAATGAGCACACACACACGCACGCACGCACGCACACACGCACACACACACACACACACAAGGTTAACTGCAGCATCCACTGAAGGAGAACACAGCTCAGCTCATCATTGTCTCCTAATAGGAGCAGGTTGCATTGTCTACCAGGACTTGCTGTTCTCTGAAAGCGAGCGAGGAAATAAATAAACAATGGACTTGGCAGCGGGAGGGGAGTAAACAGTCATTAATGTAAGGGTGGAACATGTTTAGTTGCTGCATGTAATTTGCGTCTTTCTATTTATGGCCAAGTAAGCTCAGCCCCAATTAATGTGTGAACAATATTCTTTGGGTTCTCTGAATCATAAATATGCAAATTGTGCCATCTTTTGATAATGCTTGTTTTTACAGTGCATCTCCTAAATTGGCTTTCACAGCATACACAGAACACGACACCTCACAGGTCTGTGACATGCATTTGATAACATAATTTTTCTTCCATGGATGCTTATCCTCCATTGACTCAACTGTAATCATATTACAAGCAATCTAGTGAGTCATTTGACCTTCTCTGAATCCACGATAGGCACCAAGCTGTAATCTAATGTTATGTAATCTAATGTTTGATATAATTACATCTATTGCTTGCGTGATGCAACACAAAGCCTAAAATGATCATATCTCCTAATAGAGGCTTATTGCAATAATGAATACATGCAACAACAAAAAAAACACATAGACAAGCAACACATTAAACTACAATATATACACTGAATGATAAACAGCTTTTGAAAAAGATGGACAAAGTTCTTTGTACCCCCTAATGAGGATTTTGAATTTTCATGAAGATAGAAAAAAAAGAGGAAAACTAATCCAAGATTTTCCTTGCATCCCTACTTTCAGTCTGCATCTGCAAACTTCCTGCTTGTGAAAACTAATGGAAAATGCATACGGGATTTCAGTGGACGCGCCAATCCATTTTAATCCTGAAGGCAATTATAGTGTGGGGTTTTAGGGTCAGTAGTGCTGTTGATTGATGGGAAGAAAAAGTCACTTTAACAAAGTGCTGTGAACTTCAACCACCTGGCTGCAGCACAAAGGGTGTTGCTTGATGCACCGAGACAAAGCTTTAATGCTTTATTAATGCATTCATTGAAAGAATACAAAATGGAGAATTAATGATTGCGCCTCTGATAGGCCCTATGTGTCAATATCACTGATGCCTTTTGAATTATAAACTAATTCCTTAATTTCTATGGATCATTTGCTCTCCCTGCCCAAGATGAATCTGGTAATGCTGTCGCTACCACCAGCACTGACGGCACGCACTTGAAAGTGGATGGTGTCATTGATCAGTGACATATTTGCAATGCCTGAAAAGCCAGGTTTGTTTGTGGGGAGAATCAGCCGCTTCACCGTTTTCTCCTAGCTCCCTTTAAAGAGCCATGATCTGTATCCTAGCAACAGGACTCGCTCACCCCCATCAAGCTGTAGAGTCGGTGGCAGAGAGTGAGGGCGAGAGCACAGGACCCCTACCGTCTCCTATCACTGTCAACGAATAGTGGACAGATGCAACTTTGGACCATGTAAACAACTTCATGCATGTCAAGGGGCTAATTTAGGTATCCTACTGGCACTCGGTTATTTCTCCTACACAATGTCAGATAAAAAGTATGTTTACCCAGCTACTGTAATAACATTTTACTTCTGCTTCACTCAATTTTAGAGAAAGAGTTTATACCTTTTACTGCACTTCCTTTATCTGACTGCTAAAGCTAACAGTTACATTCTCAGTTATATATTTTTTGTGATAAACAAATGATTAATTTACAATGTTTTAGTCATTGTTGCAGATTAAAGAAGCTAAAATGTAGTTAGAGCTGTATAGCTGTTTTTTTAAATAACAACTGGCATATTTGTAAAGCAGTGAGCCACAGACACGGAGTGAAAATACCAAAAATCAGGCAATGACGCAATCAAGAACAACTGAACGTTCCAATATTTCAATTATTCTGCAAATATCTCTCAAAACTATGTCTGAAAAATGTGGTTTATTGAACATTTGATGAGTAAACTGCAAATAAACTGCGCACATTTTTCCCCCAAATCCTCGTCAAGCTAACCTCCTGTCCTCCTTTACGACCAGTACCTTTGTTTTAAAATAAAATTAAGCGGCCTCTAGTGGTGGTACACAAAAGGTTGTGTGAATAATTTGGTCTTCTCCAGTCAATTTTCTGCTGAAAAAATACATAAATATGGATTTCCTCAGATTTCTGAAAAGTCTGTGGGAACTAAATGGCATTAGATGCCAGAGGAAAAGCGTAAACATGGAATAATTAGACTGGTTCCTATACATCACTTCTCGTACTTGAGCACTCAAAGCCCTTCGTAAGACATGCTTCATTCACACAAGCACTTCATTGTTTTGCGCAAGGATTCTTTGGCATGCAAACTGGAACAGCCCGGGACTGAACCACCAACTTTCCAGTTAGTAGATAACCTGCTCTGCCTCCTGATCCACAGGCACATTATAAGCTGACATAACATGCAAAGCTGTATGTAGGAGCCCTCCTTTTGGAAATGCTCATATTGGTCATTTTGGAACAACAAGACATGTTGTCTTGGCAAAGAGGGGAAAACCCCCACTCAGCACAGCCACACATGCCTAGGGGTAAGAACTGGCCAATCAGCCAGTGAAATTTGCCCCCTTAATGATGCTGTTGACTTCTGCATTTTTAGCCTCTGGCAGTAACGCAGTTTATGGATTGTGATTGATCGATGGAGTTTTTAATAAGGAGTTTAATCATTTATGGACCTGCTACAAGTGACTATTTATCTATTTGCATTTTTACTAAACTATAATAATTCAAAGCGCAGACACAGCTTGGCATCTTCAAATTAAAAATTCACAGAAAATAAACAAAGATAGATAAATGAAATCTGTTTTTGTTCATCTGTAAGTACTGAAATTGCAAGAACCATAAAAAGGTAAAAAAAAAAATTTTTTTAATTTTTGGACATTTCTCGAAACAGGCTGTAACCCTCCCAAAAGTTTGAATTTGTGTGTCAAAATGAATTTTTTGTGTCAACGAATAAGTCATTGTATCTAAGATGGCAAATTCCTCTGACACTGTGGGACCCCGGGTGGTCAAAATGTTTACATGCTTTAGACAAAATGATGGAAGGCATTTATTTATGTTCCTCTCCCACATGTTTTCACTGACACTGAATGTACTGTACTGCACTATTATTTTTCTGAGGAGAGCTGACCTCTATTGTGTATGAAAGTCAATACTCTAGATTTCAGGAGCACATGACTTTGCATTCTGCTATGTAAAGAAGCAAAGCACTTACATTTGCATCCTGTGGTCATCCAATACAATAAACTACAAATACAGTATCAGAAAAACTGAAAATTTACAGTGCACTGCACAGAATAAAATATGCCAACTATCTGATGTTCACTTTATACTGCAGGAAGAAGCCATTGGAATCACTGGTTATACATTCACTCCTGCAGATTACTCCTCTTACTTGTCCACACGCAGGCTGTTGTTTTGTTGGGAACACATTTTTGTAACTCCGCTGCATTCAGACTCAAAAATATGTTTTGCAGTAATCATTTTAAATATGTAGGTTCAGCAGATCTTGATAATAAGGCAAACTGTACTGTAAGTGAGGACTTACACTATGAAAATACACATATTGTGAAGAGGTAAATGGTTCAGCTTGTCCTCAAACATATGAAAAAGCTTGATGTCAATGAAATACTCCAATATGCCATTTTGGAAAATGATGGTGGGAACATGTAACTGATATGATTATTTAACTGGAGAGCTTGTTGTTCTTGTCTTATGGAGCTTGAATAACATTATGAGCATTTGATAAAGGGCTTCAAATTTCTTTTTTTTTTTAAAGATGTGTGTCACTTTAAACAAGGCCTCCAATGGGCCTTCATATGATGAACAAAGATTCCTGCGTTTTTATTGTGCTCTCTGGCTTTTTCAGCTATTTCATTCATATCGTGCTGCTCTCAGGAAAGTCCCATGCAACATTACTTTAGTGCTCAACTTTGCATCTTTGTCTCCCTGCCTTAGAATACACTGCATTTGGAACAATTCTACTGACTGAAGCTTTTTGCGCTAAGCAGCCTTGAGCCATACTCAATTGTCTAAACCTTTAACCTTTAAACTGTTGCACATTTCTATTTCCCAGTAGTAAGCACAAAAGTCCATCACTGGATTCATATTGCAGCATAAAAATCTCCCAGTGGCATGAAAAAGTCAAATTCTTGTAGCGCTGAGGGAAGTTGTATTTATTTATTTTTTTATCCTATTAGCAATTGTGCCGTTCTCCTGACACTGGACCCTAGTGAACCTTCCAGGTTTAGCACAGAAAGTGGAGAAAACCTGGAAAGATTTTTATAAGGGCTGATCAATGCCTGAGGAACAATGTAAGCCACTGTTTGACCCTTTCCATGCTGTTTATAATGGTTTCTACACGGAAGTACTTTCAGCAATCTATTCCTGTGCAGCACTTCCATATTATCAGATAAAGAAGAGCAACAAAACGGCAATCGGCCTTGCTCCAGCACAAAGCCAGTGTGATTTCCTGGAGCGCATGCTTTCTATTAAAAAAAAGAAAGAAATAGAAATAGAAAAAAAACACAGTGGCTTTAAAGCTCATTTCTTTCAAATACGCAATCTACAAATTGTCAAATGTGTGGCAGAATGAGCACAACAAAACTCCACAACAAAAATAGAAAAGAAGAAGAAGGTTCTGACATTTTTTTCCTACCTGTTTGAGATTATGTTGAGGAACTATTGAAGGGTGCAATCTTTCATGATGACCCAATAAATGAATGGTTCTTCCAGGAAGTGACTTTCATCAGGCCATGATGCTCTCTCCTGTTGAGAGTCATCAGCTGAGGTGCTGATTTGTCCTTGTTTCTTGACTCCTTCAGACTGGGCATGCAGTGACCGGGCCGCAGCAAACAGTGAGAAAGCAACTATAACGCCTCCCCAGGGGCCATGAGAAAGAAACAACTGATAGTAATTGCAGTTCTTGTCAGGACAATCAAATGTATTGTATTGAAAAGAGTTTTGATTTATGTTTATTTCTCTTTGTCAGATGATTACAAGACACGTAGTGCTTGAAATTGTTAAGATGTGAGCATTCAACATCACAGTACTCCAGGATACTGAATGCCATTCAGCACCATTAACTATGACCAATTAAGTATAGTTGTGTGCTCAGTGGCTGAATATTAAAATTAACTAACCATACAAACAATAGTGCTTTTGAAAGTAAAGGGCTGAAATCTTCAAATGTACAACATATCAAACTTCAGGCACTTAAGAATAGAAATTTAAAAAAGAAAAAACTCTCCCATTAGTTTTGTTTATGATTTTTTTTTTTAAACTTTTGATTTCAAACTTTTTTTGTAAAAGGTTCTTGAAGACAGAGAGTAAATGCCATTCTGCACAGCCTGTTATATTTCCCTCTGCTTCCTGCCCATTAAAAGCCTTTTCTGACATCTGAATCTCAGATGCCCACAAACCACAACTTACTATTTTGTCTCATCTATCAAAGACTATAGATTAATTGTCATTCATCACCGTTCCACCTGCCAGCCTTTATAATGCATTGCCATTGCACAATCAAAGAGGCTTGTTTGCAAAACCTTCGCTCTCAATTAAAGGCACTATTTTATTGAACTTCACAGTCTTCCAGACTGCCATTTGAAATTCCATTTAGATTCACAATAGTTAACGCAGCCCAGTTCAAATTTTCCCAGAGCTGCAATCATGACATCAGCTACTTATTATAGATAGATAGATAGATAGATAGATAGATAGATAGATAGATAGATAGATAGATAGATAGATAGATAGATAGATAGATAGATAGATATGATTTATATGTACTACTACTAGGTTTACTTTAACAAGTGACTGTGCAGAAGCTTATATCTCAAATAGCTCATATATTTATCATGAAATTTGGCACAGAATTAGAATTACTGTGCTGACATTTTTCTGTATTTTTTAGGGGGAGAAAAAAATTATTAAAATTTATTTTTACTTCTATTTTGCCATAAATACAGCACTGTGCAAAAGTCTTGAACATTTCTTTATACTTAGTTGTGAAAATTGGAAATAGGTGCAGCAGATTACTGAAACATACAAACATGGATAGAAATACAGTATATAAGCCAAAAACAATTTATACAATTCTAACAAGTCAGTATTTAATATGACGATCTTTATTCTTCCACACAGTCTGAACTCTCTTAGGCAGCTTTCTTGTAATTTAAGTAGTCTTCAGGAATATTTCTCCAGGCTTCTTGAAGGACATTCAGCACTTTTCTCTTTTGCAGATAATCAGCAACAATGTGGTTCAGGCTTTGGGGAGGCCAGTCCATGACTGATAGTATTCCACTGTACAGGCATGTTTTTTTCTATCCAGGTATGCTTTCACTGCATTGTCAGCATGTTTGGGATCATTGTCATGCTGAAAAATGAATGCCAATCAGATGCTCTCCACGTGTATCAAAATCTGGTACTTTTCCGCAATCATAATTCCATCAATTTTGATAAGATTCCCAACACCATGGCCTGAAATGCAGCCCAAACCATGACAGAGCTTCCACTGTGTGCCTCTCTCGTGACCTCCTTCACACATATTGACAATTTCAACCAAAATTTTTTAAATTTGGATTCATCACTCCATAAGACCTGTTGCCGCTGATTGTCAGTTCAATTCTTGTGTAATGTGGCATACCTCAGCCTTTTCTCCCAGTTTGCCTTCCTTAAGAATTACTTCTTCACGGGGCGCCTGGGTGGCTTAGTGGTGAGGCTGGCGACCACATACATATGCCATTTTGCGGTGCGGGCGGCGAGGGTTCGCGTCCTGGCCCTTCGCCAATTTGTCCGTGTTTCTTCCCCTCTATCTTTCCCCCATTTCCTGTCTCTCTCTACTGTCAGTAAAAGCTGCTGTGGCCAAAAATGCAACAAAAAAAAAAAGAATGACTTCTTGACAGCCACCCTTCCACTGTGGATGGATCAACTTAAGGTCCAGATGCATCTCTCAGGTCCTGTGTGATGTCTTTATTGGATTTTTTCCTGTTCATATGTTCATATGCTGTAGATCTTTTTTTTTTATATACTTTGACACTTTTTTTTTGTCCTCCACTTGTCCAGTTTCATCACCCTGCACACCATGCTGAGTTTTCAGCTAGTAGCTCTTTGAGAATCACCATGTTGCTGCAAAAATACTAAATTATGTGTGTTATCTTTGGCATTTTTCCATAGAGGCAACTAAACTACTTCTAGTGACAGGATGCTGGTAACAAAGTGCCTAAAGCTAAAATTTTAAATGGGCTCTGTGCTATGTTGTCTGTTATTTGTAGACACAACACTGTTTCATCCCCTTTTCTCTGCTTGAATAATTCATAGGTCAGAGTTAAGTGGCTTAACAAACAAACAACAACACAAAAAACATGTCTCTTAAAATGATCAGGTACTAGAACTGGACTAAAAATGAGTGCAAAAACAGGAGAACTACTGCTCAATACCACTTTAAAAATTTACAAGAAAGTCTGGCTTCTTGGGAGCAAAATATAAAGAAATGAGCGGTGACCCAAGTCTTAGAGGAACTACATAGAAGTAGAGTGTGCTCCATAAGTCATACGAGGAGCTTATGTGGTTAAATTTATGGCATTCTGCCTTCATTAGATGGGTCATAGAACAGATGCAGTACAACAAGCAGCAGGGTTCCCAAGCGGGGACTGAATTGGGGACATTTATCATATATGCATCTTAACCAAGTCCACAGTTACTTTTTAGCCAAAAAACATGTCTCTATTGGAGGAAATTTTCAGTTCAAGATGACGGAAATCTCCTGTGAAGTTAACAGCCACCTTTCAAGTCTTCGGAGGATTACTTTACCTAAAATATATATTTATGGTGCTGCGTCA
>JASGAU010383524.1:9046-20758 GCA_030220045.1 Australoheros facetus
CCCCCGCCCCCTTCCAGTTAAACTGCATTAACTCTGGCAATCCACTGACCAGGAATGTGGAGAATTAATCCGCTTGACAATTAAATGTTGCTGTCCTCGCTCGTTGGCACCAGAAGATGACCGCAGACTGCAACTGGTGGAAAGTGGGGCAGGTGACATCTTGGAAAAGTAGCAGAGTTTGTATTTTTTTATTTTATTTTTTTAATCACAAAAACAGGCACGAGCACTGTGTGACCCCATTTGGTAAGGGCAAGTGGATGATACCCTATAAAGAAAGGAGGTTGCCGGTAGTGCTGCTAGCGTTAGCCAGTGAGACATTGCGGGGATGCATGGTGTGCAATCTCATGCATCTTAGCTGCATCTGAATAATATGGCTTTGAAACACAGTATACTAGACAGAGAGAAACTATAGACGGTGTAAACGATGAGCACAGCCTCTGGGTCTGAAAAGTGAAACCAAGGGGTAAAAGGGTGCCTTAACACTTCATTATGTTTAATGGCCTGCAGGGGGCGACTCCTCTGGTTGCAAAAAGACTTCTTGCTGTCTAAAAATCTAGAGAAAAACACCTGTGGCTCCTTTTACTCTGTGGCCTCACTAAACCCTTTCCTGGTGACATTTCAAGTCATACTGAACATAATATGACATTCATTTCATTTGTTTGTTATAAGTGTCAGAAAAAAAGAGGATTATTTAGTGTATGATCACTGGATAATGACAAGTTGTTAGCGTCCTTTGTTTCACAGTGTATGTTTTATTAGTGTGGCTACTTGGTGACTCACAAAGATCCTGTAGCGTCCTTGGATTTTCCAGTCAGACCCAACCCCAATTTTAGGGTCTGGTTTCAAAATAATAAGATGGCAACAGCCAAAAAAATGCTCAATCAAGGCTTTTGAATAGGAGGTCACAGTGATTTTTCAGTTTTTTTTACATAACACCACATCCTTAGCGAGTAAATGTGGCAATCATTACTTTCTAAACACTGACATGGGCATGTTAGCATGCTGATGTTAGCTTTTAGCTCAAATAGCCGCTTTGTTTAAATACAGCCTCACCAAATATTTTGCTTGTCTTTCCACTATAATTATGTGTTCTCCATCCAGCAGATCACACAGAAACATGAGTGCGAGTTGCAGTAGGCTTGTTTTTGATGCTCTTGTTACCCACAGTTGGAGAGAAGGAAGGAGACGGTGCGGAGTGATCTCAGTATGCGGTTCTTCATAGTCCGGAGTTTGAGCGCAGACTGTTTAAGGCACCACTCTGATAAAGAAAGCGGCTCAAGAAACCAAAGTGCTTTGGACATCGGTGACATCATCCCAGCTTTTTTGACAGAAAAATTCATCTTGTTTAAATGATTCTATCCCTGCTGTGTGCTGAGGAAACATCAGACATACTTTGTCAAATAACACCAGTGGGATGCCATTCACAGAAAAAAAAAGAAATAAAAACAATGTGTTTTACCAATAAAAATCAAACAAAGATGTTACTCTGGTTTCAATCAAAGCAGCGCAGTGATCGACTTAGAGACGGTTTTTGCAGTGGGTAACAGAGCAGAGGAGACAGACTGACGACTGTCAAAAAGACAGAAGGCGAGCGCACAAACTTTCACACAAAAGTCCGAGGACTAGCAGCGAAGTTAAATTGGGGCTGATTGTATTCTCGCCGTAGACTTGTCTTTGTCCCTAAGCTCTGTCTAAATATTGAAGCAGATCGTGGTGAAAAGAGCTGGCTATCCTGAGGATTCAACCCAATCTGCATATTCATCACAATTAATTAGGATTCCTCTCTCTCTCTGCCATCATTTTTTATCTTTCCTGCTTTATTTCTCGAGAGGCATCTACAAGACAATGGTAGGGCGGTGATCAGAATCAGTTATTAGGGGGTGCGCAGGCGAGCGCACGCACACACACCCCTTCCTTCCACATCTTAGGTTTGAGAATGATTCTGTCTGCATCAGATATGATGATGAGTGTGTTATGGGCACATTTCTCTGTTGATACAAACTTCCAGCGCTTTCTCTCACTTTGTCTTTTGCCTCCTTTTGTCTGGTCCGACTGTGCATCGCGCCTCCGCCAAAGTGACAGAGAGCGGTTATTGTCTGGCGAGACATACGAACAAACTGCTGCTCAACAGCCTTCTCGCAAGGCTAACTCCTTCAATTGCTCAAAGAAAGAGAGAAGAGGCGAGAGATGAGGCCTTGGGGTGAGAAAGTGGTGAAAGTTGTATAAAATCTGTCTGCCTTGTGCGCTCAAGGCGCTATAAGTAGCATGTTCCAGTAAGTTTCTGTGCACTCTTGTATTCCTGTTGACTTAAAAAAGATTTAAATATGTTGCATAAAGAATTTGTATAACATGGATTTTGTGTTTGCATAGATTATGGATGCAGAACAGTCAAATGCGGGGCAAAATAATCCATAATAAAAATAATGAGATTCAAGTTTATTTATATAATGACAATTTACAACAGTCACCTCAAGGTGTTTATATTGCAAGGTAATGTCTCTACAATATGCAGCCAAAAACCCCAACAATGGAACGACCATGTTATGAGGAGTACTTGGCGACACTGGAAAAGAAGAGCACCCTTGTAACAGGAAAAGGTTTGTAAATAATTACTGTCTAATTTAGAAATGGAGACAAATGGAGGAATTTCTGAGTTTCTGTGTCAAATCTATAGGGCTCTGTCTGGACTCTGAATGTAAGTTAATATGAATTTCCATGTAAGTTAATATGAATTTCCATTTAATGTGAGTTTCTGCATATGTAGACAACAACAGATTTGAGATTTTCCAGATTTACAGTGTATCGCCGTATTACTACAAACAAACCGTATGTAATTGCCAACTTGACCTCATTCAATCACATTACGTCTTGTTGTTTTATCTCCACACCAAAGCGGCTTTGAAGAGGGCAGCTGACTGTGAGCTGAGCAGTCGTAGATGTGGCCTTCGAAGCACCGATTTCAAAGGCAACAAGGATTAGGTTTAGCTCATCACACACGGATGCAATAATTTTGGCCGTGCGATGGTCTTCAACCACTGTTTTACCTGGTCTGACTATAATATAAAAGACCCGCTTTTACAGAACTTTCACAGAAATAATCTCACTGGGATACACGTTTTTCAGGCTATCCCAAGCACCATTTTTAAGGGTCAGTGATGATAACCAACAGCAAATATCTAAGTCTTTTGCTTGTAAAGGCAGAAACACTGGCGTGCACACAGTGACTCCTTTCCATCCCCACCTGTATCACACTCACACCAATAAAATCCAAAGCAAATATATAGGATCCATATGTGTTCACTTTACTACCCAACATAATATATAACATTATGTTAAATCTCTTCCTCCAAAAAGTACAGATAAACAGCAGCGCCAAGAGTAGGGGTACTTTTAAAATCTTAATGATACCCTTCCTTACTCTTAGCATTAAACCACACCCATGATGTGCTTCCATGTAGTGTTTGGCAACAGGACAATTACTTTTACATCTAAAGCACAGGAAATGTTGGGTAAGTAGAAAGCCCACAACCATGGGCTTAGCTGTGTGCTGTAATCCTGTAAACGATGGCAGGAATATACTGATATTTACATGCATCTACAAAAGTGACTTCTTGGTTCTTCTTGGTGTTTTTCTTTTAAATACAATGTTGTCTCCTGTTTTTTTCTGCCGGTGATAACTTCGCCATGTGGCCGCCTGGGGTGCTGAAAGTGTTGAAAGCTCAGATGAAAATAAGAGGGGGAGGGGCAAGGGAGTGTGAGACAGATGACAGAAGTCGTCCATTAAGTGAGTGGAGCAGTCCTGGTGTGAATATTGCATTTCCACATTTACCACAATTACAGGCCTGTTCGCCGTTTCACTTCCTGCAGAGGGTAAAAATGGAAGAGAGAGACACTCCTGTGGGACTATAAGAATATCATCCGCCCAGTCAGGGATGTGAGATACGGACACACACATGCATCTTACTCGAGTTTAACGCCACTGCTGTCACATCTTCAGTGTCTCTGCGGTTAAAGCGATCCTAATCTGTCTGCATACTGCAGGGAGCTAAAAGACACTTTGTCTGCTGTTGTTTGTAATGTCGCTGCTCTGTGATTTAAGTAAAATCAAATTTGCTGTGAAGATTGAGACGCTGTGCTACGCTTTGCTTTCTTAGAAAGTCGTCACTCAAGTCACATCATTTTTGACTGACAGAGTGAAAGGATGCTCCTCTATAAGCTTTACAAGAACTTTCCGACTCTGACTGCTGTCATTTGTGTCTGTCCATCTTTAACACTTGAGCAGATTTCTTCTGCTGCTGTAAAGGACAGTCTAGCGATGCTGACTAATACGCAAACATCGCATGCAAACCAACATGCAAGCATATATAATCAACCTTTATCCTGCTACCGAAAAAGCAAGAATGTTGCGGACACGGTCACTCAAGATCCAAATAATAGGCTGTGCCACGGGAGACCGTCAGGGCTGAAGGTCAAACAGATGACAACTTTGAACTGCGATGGGCCAAACAAAACAACCTCTCTGCTGCTCTTAATCTCACCTAATGACGTCCCTGTGGGCTGACAGCTCTTATGCCGACCTCACTTATTTCTCCGACTTCTACTATGTTGCCTGACAGAATGAATATTTCGCCCCATTAGTCCACTCTAAGAGCATCTTTGTTTCTCACATCTGCTTCACAGCCATGGTTACTTCTCATATCCACTGCAGACATGAAGTAAGCCTTCAGATTCCAGAGAAACACAAAGGCTCTATAGTGTTGCCTTTACTTTAAGGTTCTCGTCTTTATTTCCTGTTTACGTTCAGTCCAGATTAACATCTATAGGACTGATTTTTTTTTTCTGACTCCAACTTGACAAGAATTTGCACCTAAACTCTATTTTCACACAAGCTTGCATGTAATTATCTTTTTAATTATCTTTGACCTTCCTTTCGCAACTCACTTTTATCACTCTTACCTTGCTGTCATTGAATTTTTGATAATTTAAAAAAAAATGATTTTCATCATCTTCTAAAACAAGGTAACCGTTGAATGTGCTGCATAATTATAAAATATATTAATATGAAACCAAAATGGCAATCATTCATGTTATTATTCAGTCTTGCCTTTTTTTTTTTTTGGATGACTGTGACACATTGAAAGTTCTTGTGTAATAAAAGATCTGCTGATATTGAGATGTGTCAGGGTCTGTCTAATTCAGCTCAGCAGGTGATTGATTGATCGATCATGCTATACATCATGATGGAGAAATTAATCAGAGCAGCACACTGTCAAAGGACAGCGTGATCTGTCTATTTAGAATAGGCATGTGCGTGATCAGTTGATGCCACATGCGCAGAAGTAGTTTACAGCCCCTTATAAACCAAGGGCTTATTATATCACTGTATCAGTCATTCACTCAAAGAGAGTGTATGAAATGAGGCAGACATTCTAGACTTTCTAATGCTACAGGTGCACAAGGGAAAACAGTGATTGGAGACCGTGGCACAACCAAAATTATGGCAACTGCATGCAATGAACTTGCACTCTTGTTGCCTTTGAAATGGTTGCCTCGAAGACGAAGACTGTGTGTGTGGCTACTCACAGTCAGTTGGTCGCCTTCTTCAAAGTGACTTTGCTGCAATAAGATGGTGATGAAATGGCAATAAGATGAAGTCAATATGCTGGCAGCTTGTAGCTGAATGGGCTCAAGTTGGCAATTGATGGTGACTGGAGACAGGTTGCCTCCCACCTGGCAATCTGTGCAATTGTCTCGTAATCAAATATGTTCGCTGAAAGGTTGAGGGTGTTGCACTCAACCTCTGGGTGACCAGATGGTTGAGGCAACTGCTTACAATTGGAAAAAAATCAATGCACTCACCCAGGAACCACCAGTTTTTCCAAGTCACAAGGAGATTGCCATCCTATTTTTACTCTAGAAGCATGAAGGCACAACAATCATGTATGGCTGCTAACGTAACAGCTTCAACTTCTGATGAGTCTTTAAGTTGTCTCTAAGCTCAAAATTGTCCATAGTCCAAGTGACCGCCTCCTCAGGTTTGCTACAACGCCAGAGTACAATCCATCTTTTTGATAAGCAAGGACAGCTGGCATGCTGCTACAGTTTAAAATCTTTAAATCTCTAGTCACTGTGTAATGATACACATTAACCAACACAAAACTCTGCTGTGAAGGTGCAGCATATCACTTTTTAGGGACACTTTGTGTCCTGTGTCAACACATTTTTAGTTTTTCATTTCATTCACACAATCCATCCACATTCTAAAAGATGCCTGGTAAAATACCTGCCACTGGATCAGTAAAGTGGACCTGTGGCAGTGTAGGTGCCAATCACATGGCCAGCAGGATGCACACGCAAATAAGCCTACTGCCTTTGGCACTCACTACTCAGCACCAAAATTGCCAGTGGATTAAAGTAAACATTCTTACTTTATTAATGTACAATGGTAGTTAACTGTTCGGTATAAGATATTATGCAGCCACCAGGGCTGCAGGCTGCCAGTTAACAGCCCCCCTTTCTCTGTTGCGGGAAGTTGTAAAAAAGCAAGGTGGAAAGTAAGACAAAGGAGGGCACTGAGAACCAGTACCTTTCAGCAGTTTGACCTAATAATGAATAGCTTTATGTAGGCTGTCAACATAAACTGGCATACACTATATTGTCAAAAGTATCCACTCATCTGCCGTCACATGCATATGAACTTGAGTACCATCCCATTCTTAATCCATAGACCCTTTGCAGCTATAACAGCTTCAACTCTTCTGGAAAGGCTGTCCACAAGGTTTAGGAGTGTTTATGGGAATTTTTGACCATTCTTCCAGAAGTGCATTTGTGTCAGACACTGATGTTAGATGAGAAGGCCTGCCTTGCAGTCTCCACTGTGACATTATAAATCCAGTTGTGAAGCCTCGAGCTAAATATTTTCAGCAGCGCCATCTTGGTTCTTTGGAAACCAAACATGAGGTTTAATGGGTGGGATCACATATGCCTCTTTTCCACTAGTACTTACTCGGCTCAACTCTACTATACTATACTTGGTTTTGTTACAGTTGAGTGCAGCCTCAGGAAAGCAGCCCAAAAGTCCAGGGACATCATTTGTATATGACACAAACACAAACGGTCACTCCATCTAGCTTTCGCCGAATTCTGTCGTAAGCAACCAAGCACAAAAACATCTGTGCTGGTTAGTCTGTAGCCAGGTTTCAAAAACAGGAAGTTGGATTCTTGTGAAGTGGCATGCATTCAGTTGATGTCACATTTTCAGCTCAACTTAGTGCACTCGGAACCCCAGCTTAATAGGTACTAAAAAATACCTGGTACCAGGTACTAAAACCTAATGAAAACCCTAAAAACCGAGTAGAGCTGGCACTACTGGAAAAGCAGCAATAGTAGACCTGCCCTAAAGCATACCTTGATTTTTATACTTTTCAACAACAACGGTGACCATAATATCCAAAATGAAAATCATGCTGTATTCAGTAACTGCTTGTATCAGCCACAGGGTTCAACCTGTGCTGCTTGTTAGATACTGCAGGTTGAGATGGAGGCAGATGATACACTGTGGTGACCCTAAAGGGAGCAGCAGAAAGATTAAGAATAACTCTGCAACAACTGTAACTGTCAAACTGTGCTCAGTTTTGACTGTTTTCTCAATATTTTCTTACTTTTGGACTGATCATTTAGTCTGAGTTTTTGCTCCTTAATCAACTAAGAAATGAGTCACCAAGAATATCCATAATTTAGACACATTTTCTTCAAACAGCGTCTGCATCAGATTGCAAATTAAAGGCTGTTTTGGCCAGCTGGAGTTGTTTCATTAGTGTCTGCAATGAAAAAAAAATTCTGGGAGAAAAGCTGTTACATGTACATATCTGTGAAACATTAAAGAAAAAAATAAACTATATAAGGCTTTAGTCAATCAATTTTAATCAGTGTTCAAAAATGCAAAAATTGCTCACTTGCTGCATTTATAGCTGTAGTAGTGAATGCAGCGTAGCAATGCAATCCATAACCTCTAACAGTTTTTTTTTTTGTGTCAGTTTTGTTTTTTTATTTAGGATAAGATCTAGTAAACCCAGTTTCTCCAATAATGTAACCTGAATATGAGATGGCACACACAGACTTGGACATCCAGTCACAGCTGCTTAACAGCCACAAGTAAAGGATTCTACATTTTGCATTTCATGTAATTACCACTCAGGTCTAAACGCAGAAGACCGAGCAACAGAGACCTGATGGTTCAGTCACAACAACATGGGCCGGATGTGGCAACCTCTGAGTAGTTCTTACTGTAAGATGTTTAAAGTTTGACATGACCAAATCTGAAACCACATTCTGCAACTGGGAGCAACAAACGCTGCTTGTGCTGCCGTGTTGTAGCCTGAGCCCGACCCGAGGGTGGAAGCAATAAATTACTCTCCTCATCTGCACCAAACTGGGGCTTTTTTATGGACTAGAACTTTGTAATTTTGCTTCAAGGCATGTCATGAGCAAAGCATTTTTCTCTGCTACATTTTAAATTGCTTGCAGGTTCTTCATTCACGTCATTAACTGGACAGCTGCGATTATAATCAAATAATTGGGCCCACACTAGTTTTTGGTTGTTTATTTGGGGGTTTTTGTCGACTTGAGCTCCTTGAACCTCTGCCTTTCTTGTCCTTGTTGCACTGAATAGTAAAGATTTGCCTTTTGCTCCCAAAATGCAATCTTTTCAGAAACTCATCCACAATATTTTGAGATGGACAATTGTGAGTATCTTTTGAAGGTTATTGGGGGTGTAAAGTCAATAAAAATTAGAGGTTTCATGTGCCAAACTGAATATAAAGCAATGTTTATTCATTCATTTTATTCATCAAAGTCTGTTTACAAGTCTTTCAGAACATTACTGCCTTTGTGAAACTAGTCATATGAAGCATCTTGTGGTTCCAGAGTAAATTAAACTAAGTGATGTCGCTTGGGTCAGTGTCATGTTGGAGCGAAAGACTACACACACACACACACGGAATAAAAATAAAAAAAACTCTTCATATTTGGGTACACTTTTTTAATCAAATGGTGATGAGAAACAGGAAAATGCATAGATTTCTGTCAAATTCAGAAGCAGAGCACCACATCATAGACGTTACATATCACTCTCCTCCTTTTGTATGCCAAGTCTATTTAGACAGCACGTCTCCCTATGACATGTCAGTGCTGCTGATGGCCAGCACAGGTGTCTACTGTTTCAACCCCTCCACCTCCCCAGCATCCATCTGCAGGCACTGAGGGGATAGTTTACCTATCACCTCAGTGCCTCAAATTTCTGGGGAATGGTGAACTCTGTTGGTGTAATAAATCAATAACTTCAAATGAGAGCTGTCTGAAGCACAGATGGTATAAAAGGTGGACATAGCCACCGTGATGTCACCCACCTGTTTTGGATGCAGTTTAAAGCTTCCACATTAGACAACCACCAGGATAGTTTTATGGAGCCAGAAGTGAATTTATATAAATGAACGCATTGAGTGCTAATTTATCAGCTAATGCTAGCTAGCTAGCTTGGTTAGTAAGCTGCATTCATAAACTGTATGAGTGCAATGCACAGCCACACACATTGGTTAATTAGTGCTAAGTGGGAAACCAATAAAACACTCTCATCAAAACTTAAGTCAACTTCTTGGATGCTCTATTATCACCCATTATTTTTGTCAGATTATCCTTTAACCATGTTCCAAAAAAGGCACCAACCAAACTGATGCCGCTCCGGGAACTCAAATATTCCAGTATTGTCCTTTAGATTTGACTTGTTGCAATTTCAAGCAACACAATGCGTGCCCCCATCTTTCCTTGCTAACTTAGCCATTTTCGAATAGGAAAAATCAACTAGATATTGCAAAAACACAAGAAACATATATTCTGAGATCCGCTGTCAAATACATGGTAAAACAACATCAACGTGGGGGCGGGGTTTTTAAATTTCTGTAGCAGACAGCTCAATTCAGACGAACAAAATTGCTTGTAAAAAATTTGAAATGATACAAAGATGGTTGATATGAATGTAAATAATCTATATTGAAATAAAACATAATCTAAGTGACCTACTAAGTGACCCTGAATTGGGATACAGAGTGCTAAAATAATTTTCTGACAGTGAAATTTGATGAAATGCTTGATGAAATGCTAAAGGCATTTCATCAAGCTACATACACACTGGAAACGATTCACAGCAAAATGGCGACCTGAGACCGCAGAAAGTGATTGAAATTCTGCGACTTAAAGCGACTAGTGGGCGGGACCTATGATAAACTTCTCTCAATTTACAGGTGAGCTGCGACTGAAGCGAGTACCAGTGAGACTGAAGAATATCGCTGACTGATATTTGACTTAGAGGGTCGCCCAGGCAACTGGAGCCTGAAATGTCAGCAAACGACCAACCAAAGTGACGTGCAACACACATATCGCTTTCAGTGTGTACGCAGCTTTAGTGTTTCACTTCAGTGTTTGGCTGATTGTTTTCCCCTCCAGTGGGTGTGTTTTTTTGAGTGGTAAATGCAGTGTCCTATCCACAAACACTACTAGTAGCATTCTAGTAATGTTTACTTTTGAAAAGCTTGCTGTGCATATGTCATGAGCTGTCCACTAATTTAGGTACTTTGAATATATTTATGTGCAAACTGATGTTGGTCAAGGACGCATTGGTGACTATGACCAAACACAACTGAGTCTTTTACTCAACTGTTTGAGGTAAAAGTGCATTTGTGGCAGAGGATATTTTAAATAATGACACACTCTCCTGGTACATTCAGAGGTCAATAACTTCAGTTCCACCAAAGCATCACTCCTCTAGGAATGGGGCATTTTGGAACTGCTGCAGGTTCTCTTTCCACCCCGGCACACCAAATAACACTTGGATGTCTCTAGCTTAACAGTGTGCTTCCAGTAAAAGGAACTGGTGGTACCAGCCGCTTTCCAGTTCACACATACACACAGTCACACGGTGTCAAACCACAACACACTCACGTTGCCAGGAAGGGGTCAAATTAATGGCTGACTTTGCAGCTCTTGGGCAGGCGCTCAGACACACACACACACATGCATAGACAAACAGACACACAAGCACACAAACACACAAAATCATTTCCATTCCATTTCTCCCCCTTCGCCGCCCTTCCGCTCAGTGCCACCCTCTGCTTTTTTCCTTGTTCTCTCTCTAATTTGCATAATGTACTCACTCCTTCTGAAACTCAGGGTGCACACACACACACACACACACACACACACGCAGAACTGACAGATGGCACCACTGGCTTCAGACACAGTGAAGAGTGGGGAATGTGAGGGGAATGAAGGGACGAGGAGAATGTTCTGGTAAAATAAACACACACGCAATAATACCATAATTATCCTGGGCACTGGCCTTGGCACTAACCTGGGGAAAACCCTGATGTGCCAACTCACTGCACCCAGTGACCTATCACAACCAGCTGGAGAGAAACACACTGTCATACATATGTATACATAAATATATGTGCACAGGCTCATGCAAAGATATGCATGCCTATACAAAGTATGTACAAAGTATATACTTTGTAGAGTAAGTATATAAAGTATGCAAAGCCAGCACAGGAGAAAGGACATGTTCTGTAGGCAGGCTAAGAAAACGCATCAGTCTCTTCTGTTCTGCTTAATCAGTCTTTTCTTTTCATTTGTGCATTTAATTAATTAATTAACTTATTT
>JASGAU010383526.1:0-12121 GCA_030220045.1 Australoheros facetus
GGGACATGTTGAATGCACGATATGTAAGTGTAAATTCTCTGGTTTCATATACAAAAAGAATTACTGCTCTCTCTTATTTGGTTGCAGTTCAAGCGTCATTACAAAATGCGCATGCAAATGAGGACACCGACGGGCCCGCCGGTACAAAGAGGTTAAATATCTCCAGCCAGTGTTTATTTATTCACTAATTGATGCTGATAAACTGTGTCTGATGTTTAAATACAAGCAAAAGTTCTTTACAGATGTGTCGTTTTCCAGTGTTTTTTAATCTCTCATTTCCCATGAGCCCTTTGTGGCATCAGATTAAACATAAATACCACAATACACTGAGCGACATCCACACAGCTGCCTCCGCAGCAAAGATGTCTCCGAGAAACCGCAGACAGCTAATGACTGCACACAGCTGAACTGGATATTGTTGTGCATAGCACTAGTTGTTATATTACCAGTGGCTCGTCTCATATGTTACAGTCGAATGAGAATTAGTTTAACCTTGTGAGTTCTAAGTTATCACTAGTAATGACCCTAACCCTCTGCTATCAGGATGCATTAAATTTCTTCTTCAAAGTCTCAGCTATCGAGGAGAAAAAATATAACTGTGACTGACATTGTTTGGAGCCAGGGGTGGGGTCGCCACCAATGACATCAACCATCAGATGAACACTCGTACCAAGTTTCTGAAGAACTGGCCAACAAAATAAGGGAAGAGCAGCGACTGAAGTTAAACATCAATGTACTGGAGTTCTTGAAAATTTGTTAAAATTAAGTCAAAAATCTGAAATTGATCATTTTGTATAGATTTGCTCAATGAATACTTGTAGCAAGTTTCTAAAGATTCAGCCAATAAATAAGGGAGAAAAAGGTCAAAAATCTGTCTCCCCTATTTTGTAGAGCCTCACCCAAAGAGTACGAAGCTTAACAAGTTTAGCAAAAACACGACGGACGACAACAGCTTGGCTTGGGATGATGTCTGTGACAAGGGTTCAACTTCCATTTTTCAACCATGAGGGCTTCATGTGGACAGGTATTCAGGTAAATTGAGTAATTCTTGATATGATTCTCATTTCAAGGTGCGAGTCCCTTCGTGAGACTGGTTTAAATTTTTATTTTTTTGTAATGGAGCTGCTGCGTGTGACGCACACGTCACCTGGTTGTGTACGTAGGCCTCACACGGGTAGCACCACACAGAGAGATCGCAGAAACTGAGAACCAGCGGATGTTCAGACACGACGCCGTGATTCACCATGTGCTCGTTCACGTAGCGACCACAGAACACCTGAAACAAGCAGACAACGGGGTCACGTCAGCAGGTGAGACAAGTCATATCAACACTGAGGAAGTATGCGGTCCACAAATGAGACATGTGACCTGGTAGCAGGTGAGACAGATCCAGTTCTCAGCCTCAGAGCCACAGTCCTTACACGGCAGGAAGACGTCTATACCCGAGGAGGGAAGGGGCTTAACAGCATCCAGGTGAGGACACCAGGAGAGAGGGGTCACCACATGCAGAGTTGACTGTAGAGGGAGACAGGCAGAGAGACAGTCAGACAGTCTCGTCAGGAATTTAAACTTTATTAATGATCACAATTAAATGATGTCTGACTCCATCTATGTCGGCACCACACATCAGCTCCAGGGACGTCTGAGGCTTTGACCAACCACACGCTCCCTCAGGCTCTGACTCCGCCCCAACTCCAGCCTCATTTCCATCTGCAACCGACTCTGGTGCTGCCATGGCAACAGGCTGTGAGAGATAAAAATCAAGAAGGTGTCAGGGTCACTGCGAGTGTGGGAGGTGAGACAAATGTTGCTGACTCACCTGAGATGGCATCCTCTCTGCCGATTCTCTGCGCTCAGCTGTAGTGCCACCTGGCTCGTCCTTCACTTCTCCTTCACAGGTTAGTTTCTCCGAGGTCACGGGGACCTTTGGCCTTGCTCCTCCCACTGGAGAGGATGCAGGATTGGCTGAAGTCTGACCGATGTCCAAACTGGCCAATGCCTGAGTGAGCTGCTCCAGACTGCTCTCCGTCTGTTTGGACAAAAGAAATGAGGAGCAGCCTCATTTAAAATGTGTTTTCTTTATCAAGTGTCTCGTCTCAGTTTATCAGCGCATTACCGTGGAGTCATCCAGTCCTGCAGGGGGCAGCGGTGGTTTGTCGTTGCTGCTCTGCTCTGACTTCCTGCCTTTTCCTTTAGAACTGCGTTTCCCACGATGCTTCAGGAAGGGCAGGGACGCCCGGACAGACTCTGGAACTGAACGACAGAGACATTCAAATGAAATAAAACAGGCAAAACTGGTACATTAGGCACATTAATTTAATCCATTAACACAGAACCAGGACCAGAACCCAGTCCTGGTCTCGGTGGGCCTCTACACACACTTCAGTCCAGTAAAAATAAAACTCATCTCTTCAATTTATTTGAAATATTTTCCCCCTCCTTTAAGCCAACTTTTTTCTGACTGCCCCTCACAGCTCACAGTCTAAAGATAGACGCCCAAAACTGGACATGAGTAGAATAAGTTCTGTTTAAATCTAATGAATGAGAGTCTGGACTGACTGTGTATCCTCAGGGACCTCCAATAGGGGGCGTGATATCGGATGACCTCGTTTATCGTTGCCACGGCATTGTGGTGAGGAGGTGGGAGGGGTGTCACCAAGGCAGGAGGGGGGTCTCCTAGCAACACACTGGTGCACATCGCCATGGAGTCAGAGATGGAGGACAAGTTGTAACCTCCCTGAGGAGAAAAGAGACACCTGAGTTCACTTCAGTCTTCTTCACTGGATCTACTTCACTGTGCTTTCTCAGTTCACCTCCAGTATGACCAGGACCCGCCCCCCAGCCAGTGACATCAGCATATGTGTGAGGTGGGCGTATCCTTCCGGAGTCACATTGTAGCCGCCCAGTGGATCCCCCCGAGCTGCGTCAAACCCGGCCGACACCAGAACCAGACCGGGGTTAAACTGCAGAGAGAAAACACATCAGTGGACCAATTAAAGGGTACTCGACCAATCATAGGACACAGTCACATCTAAGAAATCAATCATCGAACTGATCCGAGGACTCTTTAAGTTAAACTGACCAATCAGAGGACTCTTTGGGGTTTAAGCAGTCAATCAGAGGAACTCCACTGGGTCTAAGTGCCCTATCGCAGTACTCCAGTATATCAAACTGACCTATCAGAGGAGTCTTAAGGTCAAAATGACCATCTAAACCCAGAAAATGTTGAAGTTTGTTAGAAAAATGATTATCAACAGATTATGATCACTCTTCCTCTGATTAATTGATTAATTGGTACAGCACAGAGTGTGTCATATGTCTTTAATTACCTCAGTGGCGATGGGCATGACAACTCGGTGAAAAGCAGCAAGGTAGTCGGAGTCACCCATCCTTCCTCCACTCCATGCCACATTGACGTTAAACCCTGCCCCCTTGGCCACGCCCACCTTGTCGGGCGCAGCATCCTCTGAGGATGGAAAGAATGTGCCGTTGTCGTAGCGGTGGAGGGATATGTAGAGGACACTGGAGACACGGAGTCCACTTTAGTTTGTTTTCTCCACTGGAGAAATTAAACTTATTAAGCTCCTCCTCCTCCTCACCTGTCATCGTCTTCAAACATATGCTGCGTCCCATTGCCGTGGTGAACATCCCAGTCTAGGATAAGGATTCTCAGCTGGTCATCGTGGGAGATTTTCTTGGCATAGCGAGTAGCGAGAGCTGCCGAGTTGAATAAACAGAAGCCACAAGGATAGTCTCTCTCAGCGTGGTGGCCAGGAGGACGGACGATGGCCACGGCATTAGTCACCTATGAGGGAACAGACCAATCAGCTGCCTTCAGCCTGTCAGTAGTGTAAGTATTACTGCAATCAGCGAGTATATTAGCAACAGTGAGAAAATAATTCAAGTTACAAGTTAAAGGTTACAATGACTTGTTGGGCCATCTTGTGGTAATACGTGGTATTACATGAAAGTACAGCTCAGCCATAATTAACTCACATTTTTTCTACCATTTCAAAGGTCTGTTTTATATTATAACTTTATATTAGTTAGAATTAGGTTTAAGTTCGGGTTAGTTGCGATGGTTAAACTTAGAGGTAAGAGGTCTTTCCTCTTACCGTGAACACAATAGCTGTGTTCACGGACTGCAGTTTGAGTAACTTTGTCAGCAGTCTGATATTCAACTACCCATTTGTTTTTTTATTTATAAGGCTGGGGTCTCCTCTCATCCATCACAGGTGGTAGTTTAGATGATCTTTAGCTGGTCGTTCTTTTTTATTAGCCAAATATCCATTTCCTGTGGCTGTCGGCATAATCAGGCAGAATTATGGGAACTAGGGCGCTCCCTCATGTGGCTCAAAGGTGTATTGCAGCTATAACTACATGAAAAGACAAATCTGTAAATTTATTTAGCGACCCAATTAAAATCTCCTGTGACCCACCTCTGGGTCATGACCCAGTCGTGAACTGGGAACTGGGGGGAAAAGCCTTTTTTTAGAAAGGCGAAGAAGAGACACAAAGATTTCTCAAAACTAGTGTAGTGTCCATTTGTGAAGATTGTAATTTGTGTTTTTTGTTGCTACGATTTGCTGATGTCAGTTATTATTAATATGCTATGGAGCTTCTGTGACAGAGAAGAACCGCACTCAGGTCATACCTGGCCACTCAGGATCTGGTCCAAGGCGTTGAGGCAGCTTCCAGCTGCCAGCTGTGCACACTGGAAGCTCTGCTGATTGAGGTAAATGGA
Organism: Australoheros facetus; assembly: GCA_030220045.1. Lineage (NCBI taxonomy): Eukaryota > Metazoa > Chordata > Actinopteri > Cichliformes > Cichlidae > Australoheros > Australoheros facetus. The sequence continues at coordinate 4,745 of JASGAU010383526.1, forward strand.
GACAAACTCGTCTCCTAGTTTGTGCAGCTCTCTGGGCTTCATCGCCGCGGTGGCTTTCATCTGCTCGACGTGCCGCACGCTGGACACACACATTGATGCTGAGGACCATGTGAGGTGAGGTAAAGCTGTTCACACACACACTATTCTGCGGCTTCATACCTGTGACACAAAGACAGCTCCTCCTCTGTCGCCAAGCGAGCTGGTATCCGCTGGCAGCGATCGACCAATCCCAGCTGCTGATGTTTGGAGAAGATCTTAAAGATTCGCTGAGGCTGCTCCGGGTGATGTCTGCAGCACGATTACATTAACGGGATTATTACAGAATCAGAACATCCATACTCTGCTGAGCAGAGTCCAGGTAACTCACCTGTCCCACAAGTTTGAATGCTCCATCATCCTCTCATCATAAACCAGAGCTGTTGTTGTGGCAACAGAGGGAGCGAGGTCCGGCTTGATCGTATTCTTCTGATTGGTCGGCGTGCTGATGGCGCGGCCCTCAGCTGATGGGCCACCTTCTGCACAGAGAAGAGGAAGCGAGACGTTTGATGAAGTGAAAAAGGGATTCTAGTTCCTCCAAGTTCACTCTGTTTTCATGTTCATCTGACGGGTTTAGCACCAGTTCAAGTCTGCTTTAGTTCCAGCTTACGCACTACACTCCTCAAAGGTGCTGCATGAGCTCTATGTTCGATAAGGGGGCAAATCCACACAGCAAAAGAATAACTTTGTTTTTTGTGCCTTAAGGAAAAAAGTCCTATATTTACCGCTGAGTCTGGGCATCTACAGCCACAAAAGGGCAATATTTACATTTGCTTTACTTAATGTTATCTGTATAACTTTGTTCTGGAACCTGGAAGAGCAGCAGCAAGACTCCAAAACAGAACAGAGCAAATATCAGCAGCAACAGATATGACACTGACGAGAAGGAGCTCGGGACCGGGTGGGTTGCAAAGCAGCTTGCAGATGTTTCTAGAGGCAGAAAACAAAGTTGTCCCTTTGCTGCTGCCACAGTGCTTAATGAATATAGCTTGTAGGTCTTTTCACGTGTCTACTGCAAAGACTTGCAAATGAAGATAAACCCAAGTTAAAAAAACACGTTCTTGTAAAATAATGTTTCCTTGATTTTCATCCTTCCTTTTAATGACCTAATTTTAACTTTGATGATTCATCTGAATTTCTGAAGTGCTTCATCAATCATTATTTTTATTGTTGCTGTTAAAGAAGAAAATTTTATCCATCTGACAGTGCTATAAATCACCACAGACGATGACTGGTTCCATTCTGTTAATTTGGCCTTTGACTCAGAAATAGTTGGAGGTTAGTCAGAGGGTCATTTCTGTTGATATGCAGCTACCTGTCCCAGCGTTATGATTGCAGAGGGTGTGTGTTGGTGTGTTTGAGGGTTACCCAGAACTTGCAGAGAGGCCCAGTGTGGATACAGAGCTGAGATGGTCTGAGAGATGGACTGCAGAGCACTGAAGGACACACACACACAGGTTCTGAATTAAACACTGGAAGCATGCGGGGAATCGTGCTGGATGTCAGGTGAGCCTCGGGTCTCACCTCTCAGATGGAGCAGTGGGTGGAGTTAGAGGAGGGCATGCTCCACCCAGCAGAGCTCTGATGCAGGCTGCAGCACTCTCAGCTGTGGACTCCAGGTTGTAACCCCCCTGCAAATACACAAACACACATAAACAACAGTTTTATTTACAGAAATTATTGGAAGTAGGCATATCCCAACTGCTGAATATTGGCATTTCAACAAATAGAATGGCATTTGCTGAGTTACATGCTGTGTCACATCAATTTTGTGCTGACTAAATGTTAAAAAAAAAGGGCCTCGAAGACGTTAAAACTGGTCAATTATTTACAGTAAACAAACAACAACTAAAAAGAAATAAACCGCTACCATAATTTCATTGCATCTCCAGTTGGCGAGAGAGGATGGATGACCCACGTCTATTTAACGTGAGTGTAAAGTGATTTCACGGGTCAGCGTGAATCAGATGTCAGTGTGGAAGAGGACGTTTTACCTCGAGAGCGAGAACAAGTCGACCGTCTGCCAAACTCATCAACATGTGAGTCAGAACTTGGAAACACTGAGGACTCACACACATCTCCCCCTGAAAACACGCACACACACACACACACACACACACACACAGAGTTAGAGGCGCATGACTGACACATGTGATGACGTAAAACTGATCTCAGGTCTGTGAAGTTTTTACCTTCGGATCTCCGACTGCAGCATCGAATCCAGCACAGACCAGAACCAACTGAGGCTGAAACTGGAAACACACGCATACTGATCAATACACGGTATCATCAATACTGAGTTTTCTAAACGTGTGTATGAGTGTGAGTGTGTTACCTCGTAGGCTACGGGTAGCAGCACTTGTTGAAAAGCAGCAATGTAATCTGCGTCGGTCATCCCCGCCTGAAACACAAACAGGATGAAGAAACAGAACACAGGTAAACAAAAATTAAAGACTTTTTAAAGCATCTTTAATAACACTTCAATTCAAGACCTAACTAGCTAATTAAAAGCACATCAAAAGTAAACCTAAACTTGCATCTTCAGGTTTTAATTGACTAATGAACGAGGTGCTAGAAGCGCTTTCTTTTTCATCAGCTTCAAAGTGTGCATTGATCAGGCCAACATTTTTTAGCTGATGTAGAACGATAGCAGCAAGAGTGAAAGTGAAGATGGTCGTGAGACCTACTGTGATGCACGGTTTGGAGACGGTGGCCCTAACAAGATGACAGGTTTTCACTGGGAGTGACCGGGATGGACAGAAATGAGTCCATCAGAGGGACAGCTCAGGTTGAGCGGTTTGGAGACAAAGTTAGAGAGGCCGGACTGAGATGGGCTGGACGTGCAGAGGAGGGAGGGTGGATATATTGGACAAAAGTAAGTTGAAAATGGGTGAAAGAAGCTGCACTGTCTGCGTTACATTCTTTTGGTCATGTGACTAAAACATTTCAGACCCATCTACACTAGATTTAAGACAATTTAACTGTTTTTAAGGGCTTTTCTCAGTAAATGTATTTAAATGACCTGCTGCCACCCTGGATACTATTTTAAATTAATTCTTCCTCGGTGCCTGTAAGCCTTCCAGGCCCCGAGGCAGCAAAGCAGCTTCAAACCATCCACCTCACCATGCCCCACAGTTAGGATGAGGTTTTGGTGTTGATGTTTTCTGTCAGTAAACTGATGGGTTGAAACAAAGATATTTTTCAGGGGTCTGTGTTGTGTTTGTTCTGGTTCTGGTGGCCTGCCTTAGGACAGAGGCCGTCAGCTGGAGGACTCACCTGGTTCCAGGGCAGGTTGATGTTTCTTCCTTCGGCTTGTCCGCTGCCAACAAAATGGCTGCCAGACTCTGGCAGGTGAGGCCAGAAAGAACCGTGCTCATACCTGTGTACGCTGAAGTACATGACACTACAACACACACACACACACAGACAGGTTTAGTGTGTCTACTGCTGAGTTCACAGTCTGGAAACAGGAACCAGCTGCAGCAGCTTTACACAAATCTAATCAAAGCCTTTAACATGATGGATGAAACAGGGCTGAGCAGGAGCATCTGAGATAGTTTAACAGCTGATCCAGATTCTCCTGAAAGTCCAAATATAAGAGATCAGGCACAACTGAGTGACAACATGATGCACGCCTACCCCTTCGAGGTCAGGAGCATGCACTGTTTTCAACAGTTTTAGAAAGCTGTGCAGACTTGTGGTGCTCTTCTATAAATCTTTTATCTTGGTGGAGCTACTAGGCAGCAGTAATTGCCTCTGTAATTATTGTACGTCTTTACCTTACAATAGGCAACGCTTTGAGGTTTGGTGCTATAAAAATAAAATTGAATTAGAGAAGAAGCACAATCTTACAGACCAGAAAGGTGAAGGAAAGGGCAAAACTAAACCTTCTGCTTTCTGGACACAGCCACAAATGTTAGTTAGCAGATTCACACGTTAATAAGACATTATGTTCAACTGATGCAGCGCAGTCTGAAAATCACTCGTGTGGTCATTCCTGAGAAGTTGCTTTAAAAACTGCTGCTGAGAGCTGATCCTGGATCACAGGAGGAGGAGGAGCAGCTTACCTGGGATCATCCTGGAACTGGTACTGGATGCCCTGCCCGTGATGAACATCCCAGTCCACTATCAACACCCTGACACACACACACACACACACAGAGTCATTAAAGCAGTTAAAATGTTAAGTGGTATCAATAATGCAACGTGAGCATCCACCATCCCCTCAACCAATCATAGAGCTGCTGCCACTCTGTGCTCCCTTGCCTGTAACTACATCCTGAAATAAGTGACATGTAAGTCCGTACTGAAGTCCTTACTGTCTCATTTCAGTCTTTAATGGCCAACTGGAACCCTGGAAAGCAGGACTGCATCATTTGGTGACAGTTTAGCTTTTTCTATGCTTTTCAAAATGTATCTGCATTTTTAAAGAATGATCAGTGCACAGAACAGGAAGTCTTTGCTACACAAAATGCCAAAACTCCCCTGAGATGTTAAAACACATGACTGTGTAACAGGTCCCTAGATTGTCCTTACACACACACACACACACACACACAGAAAAAGGAGACAGCTATGCGTTACACACCTGCTGACAGAGTGTCTGGTCTGAGCGTATCGAGCTGCAATCCCCACGTTGTTGAAGATGGAGTAACCGTTGCACTCGTTGGCCTGAGCGTGATGACCCGGAGGTCTGAAAGTAGAAGAGACGCGTTATTGTTTGTTTCAGCGCTGCCTTAAGGTGTTCACAGGGAAACACAGCGCTGGCCTGAACATTTGTCTTATTAGGATCCACATTAGCATCGGCCTTAGCCTTAACTATTCTTCCTTCATACATGTTACACAAACACATACAATCAGCACTCACAGACACCAACACAGTGCTCCTATGTGTACATACTTGCATAGCACATACACATGCTCCTCCACCAGATATCAGTGATACACAAACCGTCCATCCATCCATCCATCCATCCATCCATCTTCACATATCCAGTTCAGGGTCACGGGGAAGGGGGGGACGGGGGGGCTGGCCATTATTCTAGCTGTCACGTTTGATTTCATTATGACTTCTGGTGACATTAGTTTAATATGTCCAGATGAATTTTTGCCTGATCCTCTCATTAATATTGTGATGGTAAAATATTTGATTACACAACCCTTATTATGGTAAGAACTTACTCGGCCAAGACTTTTAGTAGAAGCATATATGGCCTACATTTTAAAATCCTAGGTGTCAATTTTCTCACATTATCACGTTCACAAGATTTTCAGAAAATTTGACCTCTGCGACCTTGAGCTCAAGGTCACCGAGATTCGAACTCTTCCAAGATTTTTAGTAGGTATCAATCTGAAAATCCTCGGTCACATCGTTCTCGAGTTATCACCCGCCCAGCGGGATGATGACAGACCGCACTAATGCAAAATGAAAGTCAGACCCATCATCTCACACTTGTTTTACTCTGGACTTCTAACTTGGTGTGTTTTTATTCTATATTTATTTTTTACTGTTACTTGATGGCTGTGATTTCTGCTGACTGAATAAAAATGACCCTTTGGGGATCATAAAGACGTCCCTGATCCTTGACTGAGGCTGATGTGGAGCCTCTGAATGCTGCTCTTGCTGTTGTTACCTGATGACGGCGAATCCGTTCCTGAGCTCAGAGGTCATGACCTGATCGACAAGCTGGAGGACTGCACCCACAGCTCTAACAGACACCTGGAAGGACTCCTGAAGCACACACAGATTTCAGATTGATAAAATACAACTAACACAGAGAACATCTCATCTTCCACCTGAAAAGTTCATCCCGTTCAATCATAAAGAACAAAACGAGCTTGCTAAGAATCGACGGGACGTGCACGCGTGTTCTTACTGGATGGAGGTAAACGGAGTCATATTTGTCGGACAGGGTTTGGAGTTCAGCCAGTGTCATCGTCTGAGTCAACCTCATCATGTCCACATACTGTTTCCTGCAGCAGCACAAACACACAACAGGTTTCACACCGTGAACGGATTCGAGCATGAACGACGGTTTAAAAGCAATCGGTGGACTCACATGTGAGCCAGCAGCAGCTCTTCCTCTGTAGCCTCTCTGGGCTAAAACACAAAAAAGACAGGGATGGTTACCAATTAAACTCAACGAGGACGTGAGAGTAAGACTTTTACTTTTTTGCATTTTTGGCCACAGCGGCTTTTCTCGGCAGTGGAGAGAGACAGGAAATGGGGGAAAAGCTACAGGGGAAGACACGAGGGCAAATTGGCGACAGGCAGGGACTCGAACCCGCGCCGCCCGCAACACAATGCGGCATATGTATGTGGCCGCCGGCTTCACCACTAAGCCACCCAGGCACCCGAGAGTAAGACTTTTATTAATCTTAATCTCTAAAGAGCTCTTCTTCAGTCTAACCTCGACTCTGACGCAGAGAGGCAGCAGCTCTTGTCTCTCCAGCTCCTTCATGATGGCCGTGACTCTGTCCGGACACTCTGGGTGACTGAAACACAAAATATTCTGGAAGTACACTTTCCACAATAAAGAGTCGACTGATAAAAATGAGTCCGAGGTAAAGCCATTTTAATAAATGAATTAAAACTGCTGTAAATCTGACTCCAGCCACTGCTCCATCTGACAGGTGACACCCGATTCTCCACTCTTATGCTTTTTATTGATTTATTTAGCGTTGTATATATTTAAATGATGATGTAAAGAAAGAAAATTCAAATGTTAAACTCTGAAACAAAGAAGTTTAATTTGCCAAACATGCAGTTCACTGTGGCACAGGCTAAAGAGAAGGGAAGCTCAGGTAATCAGTTGTGAGCAAAGCTGCTGTTTAACTTTCTGATGATCATCGACGCAGCTCATCGTCACTGATCTGCAGTCTGAGCTAACACTGCTCCATTATGGCAAAAAAAATCACAGTTATTCCTTATTAAACTTAAGTCACTCATTGAAAGTTTCATTTTCAACACTGGATCAGTAATACTTTAATTTTTATTTTAACTGAAAAAAAAAAAACATGAACTGAACTTAAAATGCAAAGCCTGGCAAAAGGAACTGAAACAAAATATTGTACAATAATAATTTTATATCAATTATTGTGTTTTACAATCACTGGAAGCCAAAAATTTAACTGAAATTAAAATTCAAATAACCCAGGGGTCGGCAACCCGTAATCCGGAAAGAGCCATTTAAACCCGGTTTACACGGAAAAGCCGCAAATACAAGCGGAAGCCGGTAGCCTCCGGTAGCGGTTACCGCGAGTGACACATATATTGAGAAACTAAAATAAATAAATAAAATGATTTTATTTTAATATTTCAAGATCACACTAATGTTCCAA
>JASGAU010383527.1:0-11302 GCA_030220045.1 Australoheros facetus
TTCATATGGAATAATAAGGACATTTTATATAAGAAGAAAACTTTATTCTTGGATACCTGGTTTAATCACAACATTATTCTGGTAGATCAACTGTTCAACAGTGTTGGCACACTGCTAAGTTATGAGGAATTTCTCTCTAAATTTAATATTCCCATCTCTTCCGGAGAATATGCAAAAGTTTTTGGTGCTATTTCAACTAAGATTTGCATGTTATTCAAACAAAGGACAAGACTTACTTATCACCAATCTCCGACTCTTACCCCCATACATTCTCCTGTTGGAAAAGTATGTCTTATACCTCCTGTTCGTAACAATAAGGCAATTAGATCAGAAGGAGGTGGCTGTTTCAGAAGGAGGTGGCTTCTATTCCTGCTGCCGTGTCATATTGGAATGGCTTTCGGGTTAATATATCTTGGAAATTTACCTGGTTGCTCCCAAATCACTTTCTTCTCACTAACAAGGTAAAAGAAGTGTCCTTTAAAATCTTACACAGGATTTACCCAGCTAAAGCCTACCTTAAGAAATTCAACTCTAACATTATTGTAAACTGTACATTCTGCGACCTTTTCCTAGAGTCTATCACTCATTTGTTCTGGAAGTGTCCGCACTCTAAAGAATATTGGCAACATTTTTGTAACTATGTGGACTCAAAAATATCAGCAAGCTTTCAGCTGTATTGGGAACATGTCCTATTTGGGGTTCAACAAAGTGGCAAGATGAATCCACAGATTTTCTTTATCAATTTGTTAATTATTAAAGCTAAATTTCACATACACAAATGCACAATTTTAAGAAGAAAGCCAGTTTTCTCAGTTTTTTTGTTTGAACTTAAGCAATATTTGCTTACAATCAGAAATTCAACTAATCGAAAAGCTGAAACAACAATATGGGGCTGTTATCAACTTGGGATTGTGGACGAACTGTTGTCCTAAAGTTTTATTTTGCTTATTTTTACTTATCTATTTAGTTTCCTTTTACATGATGCTTTATGGCATATATGTCACAGCTGGTACATTTGTTTTCATTTTACAAGTCTCTTGTGACTGTTAACTTGTTCTCATTATCATTATTATTTGTTCTTTGCTCCCCCTGGCTCTGACATTATGTACACATGTCATGTCATGTACATTATGTCTTGTTGTTACATTGTGTTACAAATAAAATTGTTTATTTAAAAAAAAATATATATCAGCGCCGCCTGCCCCCACCTTTGCGTATATCATGCCGCCTAGCAACCGTGAGTGCGAAGCACAGCTGTGGAAAAGCAGCTGGTTAAACGGAGAACGAACTTTTTCTCCTTTTTGTGGTTTAATTTTAAGTCTTTTATTGAAAATAAGCTGTTAAAACAAGCACGACACATTTCAACATCAAGGAATACAGCTGAGCAAATGATTAATTTCCAACTATATTAAGTGAGACATTAATGTTGAATAAAACTATCCAGTTATGATGCTTAACTTTAATTTCAGGAGTTTGCTTATCACAGGAGCACTTCTGCCGTTCGTTGGTCTGTGTAGTAGACTGGTGGGAAAATAAACACAATTTTTAAGTTTAAGCTTATGTATATTGATTCATTCATCAACCAAACTTAAATTAATATTTATCATGTTAAATATTTAAATGTGATTAAAATCCGATTAATTTCGATTAATTAATTACAAAGCTTGTAATTAATTCGATCAATTTTTTTAATCGAGTCCCACCCCTAATTAAAATGCATTGTCTCTTTACATGGAAGAAGTACATATGTTTGGCCTGGTTGGCAAAACCTGGGGTGTGCACACTTCCTGAAGTTCCAGTATTTGTCCTTATTCGTCCAGACAAGCACATTTTTTTTTCTTTTAATTTTTATATATTTTGTGTTTCTATTAAAAGTGTTTAGCACTCACTGTTAAAGTAAATTAGATAATTTCCCAAATTATTTTAATCAACTTAAACCACTTTGTCAGTCTCTGTTGTTATCAGTCTCGTCTTTGCGTGGTGAGTGCATTTTGGTCTCATGGTGCTGTTCAGCAATGACTCGGCCCTACCTGGTGCTCGTTGCTAGGGTTACAGTTCTGGTTAGTCAAAGATGTCAAGGTTAACAGCCAATCAGAGGGTGTGTCTTTACAGATAAAGGTTACAGAAAGCTGTGTGTGTGTGTGTTTGTGTCAAATCATGACACAAACACAAAAAAAACAAAGCAGCATATCTGCATATGAGTCTTTCATGACACAACAGATTCAGTACAGACGTTCACCTACCAGCACAGCAGAGAGGTTTCTGTGATTTATTTGCCAAATGGAAAATCTGTCTGTATTTTTGGCACTAACAGCAGCGTTAGTATATCAGTTTCGGTTTGAACTGAATGCTGTCAGTGCAGCTTTTAGATTATAATCTGAAAGCTGCAGCTGTACAAAGTGAAACATGCAGAAAGAGAGAGGCATGCAAATTCAGTAGAATGAATCCATTTTTATAAATCATTAATGAACTAATTTTAACTTGTTTAGGCAATGCTTGGCACAGTTAGTTTTTGAAAACAAGATTCCCCTTGTGATACAACATCAACAAGTGCCAGTTAGAGACCTTTGGGCTCTTTCAGGCTTCATAGCACAATGACTTTTAAAGACAGTGTTGCAAGGCTGTGAGTGGAGAGAAAACGGTGTTCTGCAGACTCGCTCCCTGCTGCCTGACGGTCCATGTGGCAAATGTCATACGAGTATCCGGCTCTTTATGGAAATTCCCTGTGACATTTGATTAAAGGTGTAAGGAATATAAACAAAAGTTGCCTCTGCCTGAGTGTCAAAAGACGTTCACTTAAACAGATGAAGGACTTCTTCCCATTAGAGATGCCAAAATTGTTCACAGTATGTTTTTTTAATCAAGCACACATTTTTTTTGTGTTATTTATCCTGCCTCTCTCATGTCATATTCTAATAGTACTTTTCAGTCCCACAGCTTTTTAAACAAATCTTCATGTACTGACAATTTTTACTCCATTTTTCAAACCGTGGAAGTGTGCATGACACGGCCAACAAGTTATTCAGTTAGTTATCAAATAAGCCAAAGCTGGAGTCGTGTTGTAGAGCAGCTTTCTCTGCAGGAGCCTCTCACACATACAGTTCATGCGCTTGCAAACACACGCACACATGCTTGTTGAAGGATGTCCTGCTGTTTGCAATCTGGATCTCCTTTAATGTAAGTGGGGTATCATGATAAACAAGCATCTCACCAGTGTCCTTCACATGCATACTTACATACATGCATACACACACACAGACACACCCACGCATACACACTGATTCTTCAGTCTGCTAAGTCTTTGTGAATCTAATACTATTACATTACATCAGATATGGATCTAGAGTTTCTTATTTGCTCTCGTCAAAGTGGTCTTTTTCTTGACATTAGATTTGGATTTTGCTGTAGTTGTAGTATGCCAGACTGTTGACCACTGTCCTTTGAGCTTAACTAGATTTGATTAGAATGAATCTTTTTTATTTTTTTTTCAAGCTATTTTTTAATGCTTGTGTCAGTTCAGTGCATTAACCTGGAAGCATTTATGTGGCAGTGCTGCTGCTGATGTTAATGTCTCAGGGACTGGAAAACAGAGGAAAGCCTCAGTTATCCAAACCTCTGGACAGACTTGGGTATTTTGAAAAGACCAAGTTATATTCCTTGCCCCACCAGAGTTGGTTGAGGTTTTGTAACGTTAAAGTGCTGCAGTGTGTGTTGAGCTGGCCCCTGTCAGAGCTGGATGCTGTAGCTCACGGCGTACAAAGCACTCACAAAATGTGCTGCATTTGTCTTGCCAGCCTGTCATATTACTAAAATCCCACATCTTTTTTTTTTCCTGCTATTTTTATTCTGTCCACAAAATATAATTAACAAAAAGCAAATGCCTGTGATATGCAAGTAGCCTTTACTGAATACAAGGATGTACAGTACTGTGCAAAATCTGTGCCTCGTTTTATTAAATTTTGTTTCCAAGGAGCCAGACTTTCTTGGTGATCTTGAGCATTAGTTCTTGAGGCTTTGTGAAGTTTCAAAAACTTTCTTTTAGACATTGGCTGCTTTTTCACTCATTTTCAGTCCACTGTGAACCTGAACACTTTCAGGGGATTTTTTTTTTTTTTTGTCATCAATGAGTCATTCAGGCATCAAAAAGGCACCTAACTCAAGGAGTGGACCAGTGTTTACATAACAAACCACTTAGCAAAGAACCAGTTTTACATTTTATCTTTAGGCAGTTTGTCAGAAATATGTCATTTGTTTCCATTTCTTTAGTTAAATCTCTAAAACATGCCAAAGATAACACAGCTTGGCAGGCGTAAAATAGTATTATTTTACATCCACAAGGTTATTCCCCAAGAGTGATTAGCTGAAAAGTTGGCATATCTCTTCGTGATATGCAGTGTGTCCTTAAAAAAATGAAGAAGTGGCACACCCAAGAACTATCTACAGCAGATGAACAGTATCTGAAAGGCATGTCCTTGCAAAATTTGTCACATAATACCAAGAAGCAAACGTCTGAGGTCTCATTTCCCTCTACCCCTGGAATAGTGGAAGAATTGGAGGCTCCAACACTTGCTAGGTTTGCCAGAATTACCTGAACCGCTTCCTTACTTTTATTTTATTTTTTTGCACTCTCTCAGCTATAATTGAACTTCAGCAGGGGCCTGACCTTCACAAGAGGCTTACATGAAAGAGGAAAATGAATCTTATCTAGTCAAACTCTCCCAGTAGGTCCTCCCACCAGCTGTTAATGATCCCAGAATAAATCAGCTGATGGTGGAAGCAAACTGCCACAGCTACACGCTACACGGACAACCTTGGCAAGTAATGCAGACATCATGCCAACACTGACTTATACATGGAACTAGGGTTAAATATTTTTTCTTTTTTTAAATGTTTTCTGATAATTTTTTTAGTTTGAAAAAACTTAGAAGTGCTTGTATATATGCTGTATGTTATCTTTCATTAGAACATTGTGTTATTTAACTTTTTTTCTCTGTTCAATCACTTCTGGGAACAGAGGTAGTGTGCCGGGTAGCGTATTAATGTCTATGTTCTCATTCAAGTTGAGCTTTGTTTTTATGTACAGGATGTGCTCAAGCTGGTAATGAGAAAAAAGAGGAACACGACGATGGAGGGATGGAGTGAGAGATGAGTCATTTTCTCTGTCAGACGCTGTTGTTTTCCACTAAACCCTGTTATTTTCACTCATAAATGGATGCCAGGTAGTGGGTGGAAAAAGAGTGTCTTTTTTTGTTTTCACATTTGGTGTAATTTTATGATGGGGGGAGACTGTGGTTTTACTTGAAATATTTTTATGAACTTATCCCAATATAACCTTCTTTTTGCTCTTTGCGTGAACCAAAACATGTATCGTGAAAATGGGTTGTTATAGTGAAATGCTCGTAGTTAGTGCAATACCTGATGCTGTGAGTGCTTAAAAAAAAAATCACTAATTCTCAAATTCTAGTGTTGTTATTTGGTTGCTTGAAAGATTCAACAAATTTAGGGTTGATCTGTTGTTTCATCAAGTACACCGCTGTTTATCAGTGAAATATGTTCGATGTAAAAAGTGATGAATAAACTATTTATTAATCCAGGGCTGACCATAAATGGTGATGCTTTATAAAAGTTTTTTCCCTATTTTACCCAGATTGTTCAGGATCGGAATTTGTTCGATCCTCTTGTTACTGGAAACGCCTAAAGTGACAGTGTTCCCATGTTGGGAAGGAGGAAGATATGGTGACCCCTATATTGTTTCACCCCAAAAAAATGCACGCATTTTTATTGCATTGTGAGCGGGCATTTGCGTGTTTACAGTGTGATGCTGGGGGACAAATTCACGTTGCACAACCCGGTGAACATCAAAGGACATGGCACACTTTGGTGTTTCCCGTCTGGGCAAGTTAGAGGATCATGGTGAAATAATGTTGCAGGAGTACTGGGGGCCGTATATGGCTGCACAAGACAACTTTAAAGGGGATAAAAGCCAAATTAAAATCAGTCATGGTTTTTGCTTTTTAGACGGACAGTTCTTGATCACACCTCTTCTTAAGGAAAGCAAGAGCCCTTTTTCGATAGATGCTGGATAAACTGATATTGAAGTTGACATTTAAATCTCTTAAACTGAGAAGAAAGGAGTGGAGTATTATTAGATCAGCAACAGATTTTATTGAACTAATTCAAATGACAGATGAAATAGAATTGAATTGGATAAAAGGGTTTTGAGTGGATACTTATGTCTGCATTTGGATTTGAAGGAACTATTTCAAGATGCCATTTGCATCCCGTTAAGCCACCTCCTTTCATTATAGTGACTAATCCCTGCTTTGATCGCTCCACTGTCGGCACTTCTTTCCCTCCGTGGTTGAACCATTCACAGCATAGAGTATTACAGAGAATGGTATTTACTCTTTGGTAGACCTGCCAGATTTTTGAGAGAAGTAAACCACTAGTAATTTATCTGTCTCAAGCAGCCTATATTTTGTTGAACAATTATACACTTACCTGTTAACCTGTGATAGGGAGGTTAATGAAAAGCTGAATAAAAAGCACTGAGTTTTCATTAGCTTTTAGTAATATCCCTTTTTTCCCTGTAAGAAATTATTTCATAATTTTTTGTTCAATGTTGCTACCTTAATTTCTTCTTCAAAATTCTTTCTTTCTTCTTCATAATAGCCATATTTCTATATAACATGGTTTCATTTTTGTGCCAATTAACCCTGGCCTTTCATTAACTGCCTGCTGTATATTCCTCTCCTTTTAAACTGAGCTTGAGACATTTACACTGGGAAATATAGACAAGGCTAAGATAGATAAATGTGTGGTACATTAAACAGAGTTAATTTATTTTTTATTTTTTGACCTTTATTTACAAAAATAGAACAACAACAGGGCAAGACAAGACATGGAGATGCAATGCATACACAGTAACGTATTTCACATAGATAATACATGTGAATACAAGCAGAAGGGGAAATTTGATTTAGAAAACCTTTTAAAACTGTAGGTCTGGATGAATAAAGACTTATGTTTTAAAACTGAATATCTTTGTTTAATAAATAATGAATGAAAAATCCAATACCAACCAAATGGCTTTTGGCATATACGTAGAATCGTTAACATTTTGTTGTTAAAAAAAGGAAATGTGCAACTTTTTCTGTCAACCTGCTTTGGGCTAATGGACTCCCAGAGGCTGGTTGATCTTTAATTCCCTTAGTGTGTGTGTGCGTGCATGTGTGTGTGTGCGTGCGTACGTGTGTGTGTGTGTGTGTGTGTGTGTGTGTGTGTGTGTGTGTGTGAGATAGAGAGAGAGAGTAAAGGATCGGGTATCCATGTGCTTATCTGTAATGCTTGAATTTGAGCTGTTTGTGTGTATGTGCGTGCGTGTGTGTGAGAGAGAGAGAGAGAGAGAGTGAGTAGGTGATCAGGTATCGTGCTTATCTGTAATACCTTGTTTGAATTAGAGGCATTAAAAATAGAAGGCTTTGTGTTTACACCTCAAAGTTGTTGTCATGTGAAAGTGACACTTGACTCCGACTTCATCAAACACAAAGTTGCTTTGTTTCTTTTTAAAAAACCTTCCTAGCATACATTTACCAAAAACCTAAATTATATTCCTCTCAACCTTAGATAATTGCTGATATGTTTTTAAAAAAAACACAAACTTTTAATGGAAACATTTTGAACTGAATTTTCAGAGAGGAGGAGCTGCACTAATCTTAAAAAAGTCGGGCTCTTCTCCTTCAGTGAGAGGCACTTCCGTTTAACTGAGTGCCAGCCAGGCCCTCCTTCTGAGCGACTCTTCTTTTAACGGCTTGCCAAGCCATGTCAGGGAATGTGAAAGAGTCTGTTTTCAAGGATAGACTCAAGATCCTTCTCTTCAGTTTATAATATGCTAACCCCTTCCCTGACCCTGAACCCTGTCTTCTGTCACAGTCACCTGTTTTGTATGAGGCTCTTACATCTGATTGGGTTTTGTCCTTCAGGTGTTATCTGTTTATTTTTCTGTCCTGAGTACTTGTTCCTCTGTTGTAAAGCTTGCTGAGAGCATGCTGTTAACTACACTTCAGATTCCAGAGAAGTTTAAATGAGAACTTTAGAGTGTGTGTATGGTGGTGTTCGTGGCAGTGGTGGGGGTATTGATTTACACCTGCATACTTGGCAGTCTAGACAAGCTGGGAGGAGTCCTCGCACAATACTGTGGTGGAAGATAAACTGATACGTGGCTTAATGCTGCTATTATAACTATTACCTGCTCAACAAAGGTGCCGGCAGCTGTACACAGGGCCACCCCACGTGCCCTGGGTGTCAACTCTAAGGATGACAAGAAGGTGTAGCTTGTTTTGGTCTAGTATATTTATGGATAAGTGAATGGGTTTCTCGTGTTGTGTCTTTACAGCATGTAGTAGCTGAGACACTGAATTTTAAATTATTAGCTATCCAGATAATACCTTTTAACTTTTAAGACTACCTACCAAAAACAGTTGGGAGTCTGACTGTTTCTGTGTGCCTCTTTCTTCTCAATCCACAGCCTGTTTTTGTTAACGCAACGAGATAATACACAAAGGAATTCTCCTTTATGCATTTAGAGAGAATAAAAGGAGCGGCGAACTAGAGTTGCATACCGGGCTGGCTTATCTTCTGCTTTTGGCTGGTAGTGGTTCCTACACATGCAGTGTCCCCACACCCAACACAAGCAGCCCGCTGAACTTTCAGGAGTGAATAGAGTAGGATTAAAGTCAAAAACCTTTTAAAGTAAAAACAAACAAACCTTTCCTCTTGTGAAGCTGTAATAAAAGATCTGAAATGTGTAAATTATAGTCTTTTTACATTACATTTTTTTGTTATTATGTGGCAAATGTGCCTTTAAAAAAACTATTTATGGAGGTTAGACTGATGAGAAAGGGCATCATGGAGCAGTGTTGCCCCCCCGGAGTCCCCCCGGAGTCTCAGAGTCTTACCACTGGGTGTGGTAGGGAGTTGATGGAGACTATAGGCAGATAGCTCATTGGACAAGAGTGGTAATGTTGATATTGTAAATATAGTGATTTTAACAGCATGGGAAAATGGAAAGGACAAAGAGGATAGAGCAGCAGGAGTAGCCCATATCAGCAGTAGGAATAGAGGCAGAGCTTGAGGGAATGCATATTCCTTTGGCTTCAGCACAGAGGCCTAGAGACCGATCAGCGACTGCAGCATTGCAGTCAGTCTCTATTTACACGGAACACTGTTGTAATTAAGTAAACTGACTTTTGTTTCTAAAAGGAAATGAACAGTAAGTAAATACCCTTATAAACTCTCGCTCCATATCTCATGTGAGCTTTATGCCTTTGTCTTAGCAGAAAAGGTGTGGTAAACAAACACCAGGCACTGGAATAATTTTTCAGCAACTGTTTAATATGACTGAAAAGGAAACTGTTCTGATGAGTTTGTTTTGGATCCTTAAAACAGTTCTGCCAGTTCAGTGAGAGAAGGTTCTTTTAGTCTTTGGCAACATTAAGCAACTTGCACTTCAGTGAACTAATATGTTAGTTTTGGCCTGCTGCCTTTTTCATTTTGACATTGAGATTTTGGCAGAAGGCAAAGGGACCTTACATTATTATTATTTTTTTGTTTTGTTTATTTTATTTTATTTTTTAAACTTTCTTTGGCACTGCCTTTTGGACTTTGCAACTTTGGTAGGCAAACAGGATTTACGCTCTTAATGTTTAACGCTCAGTATTTTCACCCTCTGAAACCATTTTAAAGGCTGAAAATAAAGGTGGTAGTTGTTGTTTATAAGGTTATTTTTCAACAAAAAGACCTTCTTGTTGTAAGCTTGACATGCTGTCTAACTCCCTCTGTCAAAAGATACTTTAACATGTCCTCCATAGATGGCTTTGAAAAGGCAACCCATCTGCTTCTTTTGATTTCATCACACTGTCAGTGGTCATAATATCAGGGTCTGGAATAACATTTCATTTACTGAATTTTTGTGTAAAAGGCTGCAGTGATACCACTTTCTCAATACAATGCAACATTTCTCTATATTTCCATGCAGTTATAGATCATGAATCGTGAGTTGTTGATTCATGCAGGGCTTGCCATTAAATTGTGCATCACTACATCTGATATGAATTTAGGCCACAGTTAGTTCTTCATGGGTAATCTGTCCAAATAGTAACAGAATGCAAGAAAACACTCCTATTATGCTGCTGAGGTCTCTGAAGTGGGATGGTTGTAAGACCACAAAAAATATATTGTGCAGTTAATGAATAGAGAATTAATGAGGGAGTCTTGATGATTCAACTCTTATATTTTTCTTAACTTGAGGCAGATGTTTCAGAGCACTTTGGTAGCATTTTTGCAGTGCAGCCATGTTAATCCAAAAAGATAACTCTGTACTTTAGTTTGTCTTGATTTTAAAAAAGCTAACCTTTGGCCTCCTCAGGGTATTTGGGGCTTAAATATCATCTAAAGTTTGCTGCCCTTTGGCATTCCATTATCATGTGACTTGCTGACTTAGTTTATGAGGGCAATTTTGCTGAAGCAGAGGAGTCACGAACCTAGCCATCCACCTTATTATTCAGCTCACATGTATCTAAAAGGGATTTTTAGGATATTCTTCTGTGCTTAAATGCCAAGTCATATTCACATGCTACAAGTTAAAGCTACACTAACTATGTTTTAAACTAACAGTAAATCAGCATACTGTGTGTAATATGAAAACTGTTGTTTTTGCAGTGATCAACCATAAATGTCTCCCAGCTCATCCAGTTCCTTTTGATTCTACCAGGGTTCTAGCCAGAAATTTTTTTCAGCCCGGCGGGGTGCTAATGCTAATTAGCAAGCTAATGCTAACCGCTAAAAGCTGCTCTGACTTGTTAATTGAGTGAAGGGGCCTACATATGTAACCAGAAAGCCAACCTAAAGCCTAATCACAGTCTTTGTGAACCAGTTAAATTTCTCGAGGTGCATGTCATTTTTCTTGAAGTCCTTAACAGCTCCACTGGTGGTGAAAAGTAATGTTTGAGAATGGCTTTCTGAATACAAGTGGGGCTGTAACTGTTGATTATTTTAGTAACTGAGTATTCTATCGATTACTCCATCAATTAATCGGATACGAAATAATTTTTTGCATTAACAATTCATCTGAACATTTTAACTTCCGTACTACAGTTTTTCTCTATCACATGTGTCAGACTCATGGCCCGCGGGCCACATCCAGCCATATAGCTATTAATAATAGCCCGCGGGTAAATGGCACTCCCACCACTTATACTACAAATCCCACAATGCACTGCAACAGCTGCCGGCAGGCCAAGAA
>JASGAU010383533.1:0-13980 GCA_030220045.1 Australoheros facetus
AAGTGATGCAGCACCCTGGCAACCAAGAAAAAACGCCCCTGGGATCAATGGGGCATTTCAACATCTTGGTTGGTTTGGTTTCATAACCGACAGTTTTTTTTCTTTTCTTTTTTTTTTTTTTTATTTGAACCAAAACTATGATATTGTTCTTAATCTGGACAAATACTTTATTATGATAATTAGTAATGCAGTTAAAGTGTAGAAATATGTCCTGTTAGGGATTCAAGTGGCAAACTGATTTGCATCAGTCTTCAAATGTGGACTTTTTTGCCCTTTAAAAGTAGAAAATATTGATTTTGTGCACATGGAAATAAAAGCAGCACACATGAATCTGCACAGATTAAAATTCAAGCCCAGAAAACAAAACTAATGGAATAAAAATCAGGACCCGCAAGAGCCATCACAGGACAGGTCAGAGCTGCTTTGGGAACAGAAGGGGGGCTGCTTATTATTAGTCCTGCAGATTTAATGCTGTTGGTGTACGTCACAAGAACCGATGCAAAGTCAATTTGATCATTTATATTCGTAGCAACGACCTGATTTCTGGTATTTTGACATGTCTAAGTAGGGTGGCAGCACATTCAGACAGCCTTCAGGGAGGCAGCGGAAGGAAAACAAGCCTGAAGCTGTAAAACTCAGGGTGAACTGCAGCTGCCATGCTAAATTTTGTGCAGATAAACACAAAGTGATTATTAACAGAAAATTAATATCACATCCGCTGCTATTATTTCATGACTGTTACTCAGCTGGAAAACAAGCACAGATAGACCTCTGCTGAATCGTGTTTGCAGTCAGAGAAGGGCTGCAGAGTGAGGACCGGCATCAACTGGCTTCACATATCAAATTTAAATGAGCAACAAAACACACAAGAAATATATTTATGTATTTATTTATTGAAGGAGGAGGCTGGGATCCAAAGTATTAACTTTTTATTGGATGAAACTATCGTTTCATATGGAAGATGAAATCACTGCAGTTGGAAACAGTGAGTCAGTTTTACACCTGAATAAGTTTGACTGGAGAAAGCATGTTTTATTAAAATACATCTTATTAAATTGTAGATTTTCAGGCTTTAAAAATAAGTGGCTGGATGTTGATTTTATTAGAATTATTGCTTTCATTAACTTCTTTAGATTACAGCGATCAGATTTATAACCCTAAAGGACCACGGTGGGCATTTCACATCTCTTCTTCTCTTTTACATCTTGTAGGGTTCGATCCAAAAACTAAACAGCAAACTGCTCTGAGGAGCTTTATTATCTGAAGTCTTCTAATGATTTTTGTCTGTTGTGGTTGTGTGGCTGCATATTTGTTTGCTGCTTGTGCAGAATTATTAATGTCTCTCAGACCACCCGATTAAATGACTTATAAATAATTAATTACAGCAATCCATTTGAGTTAATTATACCCAGGCAGAACAGGCTTTTCACTGTGTTTCTTTCGCATTTCAGTGTCTTTCTGCAAAAACCTTCAGCACACCCCAGTCTGCCCAGTTTAGCACTTACAGAGCATTTCTAAATACAGAGCGTGCTTGAGTTTGGAAGAAAATGAAGCATTTCTGAGCTTTGTACCTGCCTTTGATTAATGCTTTGTTTGCTGTGGTTGCTTTTCAGATTCATGACTGTTTCTGGACACAGATCTCAATCTGGCTGCTTTATACAATTAAGTTCAATTAATTAATTAATTTAAAGAGGTTGTGTCACGACCTGCAGTTATTCAACAGTGACGAGTTATTTCTTTTTTTTAAAGCCATTTCAGTTTTATATGTGAGTATGATTTCTATTTAGTGGAAATAATAACTGCTTCTACATTTATTTAAAAGCTTAAAAAAAACTGAGTACGCTGGTAAGAGGAGGAGGTTTAGGGTTACCTGTAATCCAGGTAAAGGTAAAGTGAGGTTAACAGCAGGATTTTATTGGGACTCGGTAAATGATTTTTTTCCTGGGATCAGGTGCATCCGCAGGAAGCGAGAGCGAACCCGGCTGGAGATTTCCCCGTTGTCACGGGGGTGTAGATGATAGCGATTATAATAATAATGATAGCCTCCTGTTGTTGCTTCATTTGCTGCCTTTATGCGCTGCGGTGTGGCTCGTTTATTAGCCTTATCTGTGTCCTGTGGTGACGTGAGGCCGCGGGCCTGCAGGCGCTTCCAGCCTGGAACATTTTCTTCAGCACCTTCCAGTTTCTTCCATCCGAGCGCCTGTTTCCTCCCTCATCCTGTCAGTGGAGAAAAGCAGCTGCCGAGATCTTCCACAATCAGCGCTCACGTTCACATCTAGATGCGCCTTTTTCTCCTATGCTGATTATTATTTTCTTAATTAGTCTCTGATATGCACTGTTATGTAACTATCCACCCCCACTGTCCCCCATATAACACATGATTACATTTAACAAGCCGATCATCAGCATCGCCGCGAGCAGCCGCGCGAGAAGACGCACTTACCTTGTGCAGCAGATCAGTGATCACTCCCCGGGTCATTTTAAGCCGTTTTGTTCCCATGAAAAATCTCCGCTGAGGATGCGCTCTCTGATTATCAAGACGCTGTGCGAAGAGCGACTGAAGAGGAGCCACTAATTCCCCCTTTCCTCCATCCACTCCACTGAAAAAGCATCGGCCGTCAGCCTCCACCCCTCAGCTGGGAGAGAGAGCCATAGGTGGGCAGTGAAGGAGAGAAAGGAAGGGAGGGAGCGAGGAAGAGGAAGACTGAGGAGAGAGAGAGAGAGAGAGAGAGAGAGAAAGAGAGAGAGAGAGAGAGAGAGAGAGAGAATTAGAAATGGGAGGTGATACAACATAGTGCAGATACATAGTGCATGGAAATATCACGAGAAATAAACATGATATTACAGCAATATAGACTGCTGAAATTATCATGAGATGGATGAGTGAGTTCTCTTTTAAATGTCTGCAGTTTATTAACCCGTTAATAATCAACAAACTGAGCGCAGCTAACCACTGCAAAAATACAAGAAGCATCATTACAGGAGGTGCAGTATTTTGGTCAATGAAAATCATCACATGACATAAACTAAATCATAGACACACTTTTGCCTTCAGAGCTGCCTGAGTTCTTCATGGCACAGATTCACCAAGGTGCTGGAAACCTTCCCCAAAGATTTTGGCTCATATTGACATGACAGTATCACACAGCTGCTGCAGATGTTTCAGCTGCACATCCATAACCTGAATCTTCTGTTCCACCACATCCCAAAGGTGCCTTATTGAATTGCGATCTGGTTACTGTGGAGGACATCTGAGTGCAGTGAACTCACTTTAATGTACAAGAAACCAGTTTGAGCTGATGTGAGCTTTTTGAAATGGTGCACCATCCTGCTGCAAGCAGCCATCAGGAGATGGGCACACTGTGGTCATAAAGAGATGAACATGATCAGCAGCAATGCTAGGCTATGGAGTTTAAAAGATGCCCAGATGTTACCAAGGAACCCAGTGTGTCAAGAAAATATCCCCAACACCGTTACACCACCAGCAGCCTGAACCACTGACAGGAGGCAGGATGGATCCATGCTTTCATTTTGTTTATTCTGATGCCACCATCTGAATGTTGCAGCAGAAATTGAGACTCATCAGACCAACCAACATTTTTCCAATCTTCTGTTGTCTAATTTTGATGAGCTTATGTGAACTGTAGCCTCAGTTTCCTGTTCTTAGCTGATGGGAGAGGCATCCAGTGTGGTCCTCTGCTGCTGTAGCTTATCTGCTTCAAGATTCTTACCTTTGACGCTACAGAAAACTGTTTGCACAGTATTTTTTTTAGCTAATATTTAATTTTAAAAAATTAAAAAATATAAATTATAACAAGTTTCTGTATGATTCATGGATGTAGTGAAGGACATACAGAGGGTTGGTGTGGCACAGGAGGATAGGGTGAGCTGGAGGCAGGTGATCCACTGTGGTGACCCCCTCAAAGGAGCAGCCTAAAGAAAAAGGTTTCAGTCTCACTCTCACTTTCAGCTGTTCTTGTTTTAATACATTCTGTCTGCTAAATAAGCTCTTAATGTTCAGGTTTTGTTACAATTGTGCCTCTTTAATATTTCTATTTCTTTTTGTGTGCCTGCATCTTCTATTTATTGGTTGCTGGGCTATGTTATAAATAAATGCTCAGTTTGGGGCAAAGAATTAAGGGTACCCCTTTTCCATGTATTAATTGTGCATCCAGTAAGAATTAAAATGAAAAAAATATTTGGCTAACATGTTATTTTTACACTCAGGATGTGTGCCTCGGTGCTCTCCATGGTGCTGAAGCTGGATGCTGAGATTTCTCCTCACATTGCTGGAAAGATCCAGGCAAGAACTCACCTCTCCTGGCAGGACTGTACTGGTGTCCAGGTCTGGAATGCCACAGGAATGTCTCTGACCTTTTCATATGACCCACAGTGATGAATCTGTGAATCTGACACAGCATCCATGGCCCATTATCCAATGTGATCACAATGTGAGCTTCAACTATGTTGTGTCAGCAGCAGCCTCACAGATGCACAGTTACAGAGGTCAGGTAAACGGAGTCAAACTCCACACCTCTGGATTTTTATTTTTAAAACTTTCAGACTTCACTAATTCTAATTTTCCCCCACTCTGTAAGCAGAAGTACTGCTCCAGAAATACAGATTTGATTAGTTTACTACAGTTGTGGCCAGAAGTTTACATCCACCCATCATGGGCATGAATGTCATGGTAATGTCATGGCTTTTAAGGATTTCTTTTAACTTTTCTTTTTCCAGGGTGGAATGATTGCACAGCACACATCTGTAATGACTTTAAAAAAAAAACAAGAGTTGGGTTTGAAGTTTGAAATTATTTGGGATTTTTTTCTGATCCACACGGGTTCAAAAGTTTACATACAGTCTCAAATATATACACACATTCAGTTAAATCTTTTAATAAGTAGTGCTAAAGGTTCTACAGTATCTTAAATTGACAAGGCCAAGACCTATTAGCTTCACATCAGTGATCATGATTGGCCCGCGGACCTTGAGTTTGACACATGTGAGCTAGGTGGTTGAAACTTGGACACAGTTTGGTTTTTCACCAGGACAAAGATTCCAAACATCAAAGCTGGTTTTGGAATGGATAAATGAGGCTAACATTAAGCCTCTGGAATGGACTTCCCAAAACCCCGACCTCAATGCTACTGAAAATTTGTGGACTATACTTAAAAGC
This sequence comes from Australoheros facetus, assembly GCA_030220045.1. Taxonomy (NCBI): domain Eukaryota; kingdom Metazoa; phylum Chordata; class Actinopteri; order Cichliformes; family Cichlidae; genus Australoheros; species Australoheros facetus. Next base: position 5,177 of record JASGAU010383533.1, read on the forward strand.
CCAGTCTGTGCCAGGAAACCAACCAGTTTAAATGAACTCGACCAATTCTGCGAAGAAGAGTGGTCCAACATCCAGCCAGAATTATACCAGAAGCTTGTTGATGGCTACCAAAAGCATCTGGTCAAGGTACAACTTACTAAGGAACATTTAACCAAATATTAGTGGGGGTGTAATGCATATTTTGACCCTATGTGGATCAGAGAAAATACAAACTAAATATAAATTTCTGCACCCAATTCTTGTTTTTAAAGTCATTAAAGATGTATCATTTCACCCTGGAAGAGAACAGTTCAAAGAAATCCTTAAAAGTCCAAAATTACCACAACATTCATGCCCATGTTGAGTGGGCACTGACCACAACTGTATAAACAACTATTACACTTTTATTCACCCTTTTATTTATATAAAATCATATTTAACTATATTCCTATCAGTCATCTGCATACAATAGTAAATAAAACAGGAACAAAGCTGCAGATGCACTTAACAGTTTTAATTTTACCATAAATAATAAAAATGACACATTGGTTTTTAAACTACAAACAAACTGAAGTCAAACCAGAGCTTCCTGGAAGCTAACAGAAACAGATAAGTAACAATATAAAAACACTATAAACAAACAGCGCCATTAAAAAAAATCTATACAAGTAGTGCTCCAGGAATATGTAGCATCGCTCCTGCATAATCAATAAAATAAGCAAATTTGCATTTCTTAGTTAAGATAACTGAAATGAGGTGACACTCGAGGTGAAACTTGGAGATATCTTTGTTATAATTTTAAGGTGCTCAGACTTTATCAAGTACAGCAGCATTAAAAGAGGTGGAAAAATAACTGAGGTTGTTTCTGAACTTTACACCTGCCACAATAACTACAAATATTTATCAGTGTGAAATAAAACAAACTCCTTCAACCCGCACTGTGAATGGCAAAATGGATACCTCCCCACCTTCCTTATGTCTTTAAAAACTCACAGCTTAATGAAAATAGACTCTCTAGGTTAATTATGAAGCAAGTTAGTCCTAAAATATACACATCTGACTTCAGTTTACTCACAATATACAATATCCACTATAAGGGCATGTGTTCAAATGATGGCTCTGGAAATGTGGGTCATGAACCCCAACACAGATCCGAGCAAAGCCACAGTCAGACTATTAAATCAGGTATGAATTAATTAACATAAATAATGATACCGTTAGGAGTTTTAAAGTGGACCGATGGTCATGTCACACACATGACTCACTTCTTACAGCTTCAGCTCTTCAGCACTGCTGGTGGCTCGGACACAAAGCCATCATAGAAACACACCAACATTCAAACTTGAATCACACACTTTGGGTCAAGGTTTAAAACAGGGCTGAATTCATATAAAACTAAGCCATGCCTGACCTTCTTTAACCCTTTGTGCATGATTCAAGAAATCTCTGTATGTATCTGTCACATTTTTATCTGTCGTAAAACTTGGCGGGTAAATTTCTGTAGACCTGAGTAAGTGCAGTGCTGCGTTTAATTTGAGCCAAAACCAAGTGGCAACCTCCAGAGCTGAAAAATTAGGCTGACACACAAGTGGCAAAAACTGCAGTTTCTTCAGTGGCCACTTGAGGCTGCCTCCAAAATGTGACTCCCTATAGACTCCCATGTTAAAAACGCCCAAATGCTCAGGATCAAAAAGCATGTTTACAGGCTGGTAGAAAAACTGATTTTATCCTCTGGATAATTTCCTGCTTCATAACAACTGTACGTAGGGGGGTGGGGGGGTTACTGTAGTCACTGAACTGGACCTCTCCGAGGTGTCTGTGTTGTTTTAGAGCCTTCTCTTATCTTTAGTTTGCGGTGTAAAATGACTTCAGTCACTCGTGATGTTTGGACTGATGGTTCTTTTCGGTTGATTCTGCACATTTTAAACAGGCACACACACATTTGGTGAGTGCATCTTTACAGCTGTTCTTTTAACTTTATGACTGCCAGTGCGTGACATGTTTAGGGGTCGTGTAAATCACAGCTACACTCTAATCTAGTTAGACATGTTACAGAGTTGGTTTAAAAACATCTGCTATCACTTCTGAATTCACTGGCAGATGTTTTCTAAAATTTAAAAGTCTCGCTTCAAGTAGACAACGCAGACGGCCCCGTGGATTAAAAACGAAGTGAGCGGAGGTCATCGACACCAGCGGCAGCCATGCTTTCAAACTGCCTGATTCATGAAGCACATTTGTTTGCTTTTTTCTGTCTTTAATATATAATTATAGATACTGGATTCACAGTTCCTTCATGGACCCGCTTGACTTAAATGTACTCCTGTAAAGGTCAATTTAAAATGAAGCGAATCTTTCCATCCAGTGTCGGTGTGTCATTATTACATCCATCCATGTGCATCTGACAGAGCAGGTATGCTTCAGCTACACAGCTGCCTTTCCCTCATGCCATGTGTGGACAGCTAGAAAATGATGCATAGGTATTTTTAGCATTTCCTTCACCTTTTGTTAATAACTGAGTATAAAGTCAATAAGCAGTACTGTAGCTGAATGTATCTAGTCCAGACACAGTGAGGACAATGAGTCTGAAATATTTACTGCTTTGCCTTTTGATTAAACTTTATTAACTCCACAAATGACCAAAGAGCAGGACGGTGCTGCGATGGTCAGCCTTTTGTGTGGGTTCTCTGTGGGTGTTCCAGTTTCCTCCCACAGTCCAAAGACATGCTCGTTAGGTTAGCTGGTGATTCTAAATTTGCTGTAGGAGTGAGTGTGAGCACGAATCTCTGTGTTAGCCCTCTGATAGACTGCCAACCTGTCCAGTGTGTACCCCGTTTCTCACCCCCTGTGCGCTGGGATAGGCTTCAGCCTCGAATTAAGGCCTTGGACGGGATAAGTGGAGGTTATGAGACTGTTCAGTTTGTATAAAGAAACACTTCATCACATATTAAAATTAAAATAAGTGAAACTGGGAGTGCTCATCTTAAAGTTCTTAATAAATTATTATTGACTAAAAAAAAAAAAGGGAATTCCTTTATGCAAAGTGTGGAGAGAATTTCCAGCCTGGCTGCAGGTATGCAGTCAGACTGCTCTCGTTTCATGTCTCAAGAATCTGTTTTGGCAACCAGGGACTGGTCTCACCTCAGGCAAATTGTTGCAGTGTCAGCAGTGATTAAGATGCTGTACTGGTTTGTCATGGTGAAGAGAGAGCTGAGCTTGAAAGCGATTTACTATCTACCTCCCTACCCTTACATATGGTCACGAGCTCTGTGTGACTGAAAGAATATGATCTTGGATACAAGGGGTGGAGATGAGCTTCATCCAAAGGGTATCCTGTCTCAGCTTAGCTGTGGAGTCATTACTCCTCTACATCAAAAGGAGCCACCTGAGATGTCCTACAGGGTGGAGACCCTGGGAGAGACCCAGGACACACACAGTTTGACAGACCTAACTGAAAGTGTCACCTGTTGTAAACAACTAACAAGAGTGCCACACGTGCACCTGTGGTGATGTATTGTAGTACATCTGCACATCACTGCATCAAGGTGAGAGGTTAAACCAGAGGCCAGCAGAGTTAGGGGTGTTATGCCACTCTCTACAGTACTGTTAAGAAGCTATATAGGAAGATTTTTACCTTTAACAAGAAGGAAAATATAAAATATTTGGGGGAAAATGAATACTTACAGCATGATTTAAAGGGTCACATTTTAAGACATCAGCACTAAATACTGGCAACGTCAATATAAAAACCAATATCTGCTGACTTATAGCAAAAGTGAAACATCCATCTTTGGTCCTATCAGGCATCAAAATTCACCACCATGTGATCTTGAATTCGTAGATGGGCCTCTTGCAGTAGTAATGGTTGATGAGGTGTTTATCACAGACACCGATGCACTGCTGCTCGGCGGCGATGCCGCGTTCGGCCAGGTCGCTGACGATGCAGTGCAGCAGGTCATAAACATCCGCCACAGCCTCCCACGGCCCGAAGGAAACGTCCACCTCGCAGTGATGCTCAAAGAGCTTGGCCTCGCTGTCCGAGCGCTCGAAGCGCAGCGAGTTAAAAAGAGGACGCTCATACGGCGTGATGGGCATCTCCTCCTTGTAGACGCAGATCTTCAGCTTTGCAAACCGTGCCTTTTTCTGCATGGCCCTCAGTTTGGCGATCTCCATGATGCGCTCCAGATTCTCTGGAATTAGAACAGAAAGATTTATTTATACTCATGATAAAGCTTTCTCCACCTCTGCTTCATGAACACCCCCCACACACTGTTTCAAATTTTATGTTCAAACATATTGTTTTGCTTTGTTTTGATTTTTAGGGGTTTTATTAATATTGTCAGTTTTAATTCTGATTTATTATCTTGGTGATGAGTTTCAGTTTTGAAATCTGGTTATTGACTTGATTATTATCAGTAGTAGTAGTAGAAGTATTAACTATTGTAGTAATTCGTGCCTCTCCAGTGTTTGTTTCAGTGCCTCTTTGTTCCGGTTTTAGGTCTTAGTATTCATGTCTGTGTCAGTTTCTTTTTGGTTATTTCCGTTTTACTTTGAAGTTTAGTTTTCTTTTATGCCTGGTGTTTATTTTACTTCCTGTCTCCCTCTTCCCCGATTACCTCATTGTTTCCTTGTGTGTCCCGTTGTCCGATCGGCCCTCTGTGTGTACATATAGTCCTGTCTTCCCCATATCTTTGTCAAAGCGTCTGTTTTTGCTGCCCTGCTTTGCTCCGGCATGTTTTCTGTGCACCTCATGTTCTTTGGTTTTGTCGTGTTTGGTTTTGGAATTTCGACTCATCGTTGCTTACGTAGCAACACAGACTGGGTGGTGATGTCGGAGTGGTCTTGGTCCCAAGTCCCTTAAGCCTACAGCAAGATAAACATGTATTCTAGTCAAACCTTTAAATCTGAATCCATATTTGGGGAAGAAAAATACCAGACATTACTCCAAAGGTACATAAATATGAAGTTGATAACAGAGATGAGGAGGTGAGAGTGCCACAGCTACTCCTTTACACCAGCCGAGAGGACGAGTGTTTGCCGTAAAGAGCACCGCTGTCTGTCAGCACCTGTCACAGGTCGGCGAGTGGATCAAACTATCATTTTATAACAAAATGTAGCCCACTAACAGTAACCTCAAAACATACCCCACCATTGTATTACTCTCTACTTTTATAGTCAATGTAGTGTTCACATGTGTTCATAATTACCAGCTCACGCTCATCTGTTGGCTGATGTTTCTATAACTGTCTGAGACTGCTGATCACCGTTTTCCTCTGTGATCAGGGTCACAACTGTTGGTTCACTTTCAGAGGAAGCAAACGCCATCGCAGATGGTTTACTCCGCAGCAGGAGAGCCTCTCATTTTTGCCATCTTTCATGTTTCTTAAAGGGATTTTTACTTGCTATGTGAGAGCATTTAAACTCCTTGTGGGAGAAAACTGTCGGCACGTCACTTGGTTTTAGTCGTCACTTATAAGCAGCAGCATTAGTGAGTTCTTTAAGTCGACTAAGCAGAGTACATGCATATTTTCTCATCCCTTAAACTCTTCTTATTGGCAAGGAAGCTGTGAAGCCCAACATCGCTTCCTCTGTACACAACTAAAAACAGCAAACTGCTTTTTTTATGCTTAGCAAACTAAACAACCAGATGACGCCATCAACTCCTGAATGAACGCACACATGTGAAGTAATTTGTAGCCTTCAAAGCTCAACATATTAAAACCTGAACAAACTGGAGAAAATTGTGAAGGTGTGATTTAAGATTAGCAGCCCTTAAAAACCTTTAGCATCGTTTACATGTTGAGTTCCAGATGATTCCAAAGGTTTGGTTTTCCTAAAATTATCACCAACAGCTTCAGATGGTTTTTAAATTTTGTGTTAAATTTAGATCCAGTAACAGGTTTTGTACGTTGTGCTGTATGTACGTATGTATGTACTGGGTTAGACTGCTGACTTCAAAGCAAATGCCTCGAGGGGACATTAAAGTTTTACTCTACTCTGTAACTGTGTAAATATTTCATGTTTTTAACAGCGGGCTTTTGTAGGACAGGACATTTATAGCATATTAATGCCCGCAAGTTACCATGCAGCACATGCTACATGGTAACTTTAATTGGTTTCTATAATGAACAGGAACACAGTATATTTAAGTAATATGTTCTTGGGGTCAAGACTTTATAGATTTTCATTCTTACACGTTTTATTCTCGACGTTTCATTTGCTTTGTAAATGCGAGTACAGCCTCTCTGCTTCAATTTCTCTTTCCTCACATCTTCTGCATTTATTTTAACATCAACATTCATTTCTGTCTTCTACATAAACCTCATTGTCAAGAGCAGAATCTACTCAAGTACGTGCAGCCTTCTCAGCAAACAAAAATCTCATACTAGCCTTTAAGTTTGAGTTATTTATTTCTTGCTATAACCCCATCAGCATACTTGTAATATAACTGAGGATTTAAATGCCAAGTGAATCCAAAGAGCACGGTGTGACAAACTTCCAGGTGAAACTTGAGTGTGAAGATATAAAATTCATCCAGACTTTACATTTTAGGGCTCTAAAAATGTAATCATTTGCTTCAGAAGTCACACAGACCCAATAATCGGGTGGCACTACATATCACTGCATGTACACATTACTTAAATATGTAGATGCCACAGCAGCATTATAGTCTGTAAAAATCCCAGTAAGTTCACATCTTAATTCAGTTCTCCTTCCCAAAGGTTGCATTTGTGAAGGACGGACTTCCCCAGGTACCTTTGTAATAGGGCAGCAGATCGAGGAAAGCCTGTCGAACTTTCTCCCCTGTGAGCGGCTGGATGTCCTCCAAGCTGTCCAGCAGCGGGCTGATGGCGTAGTACTGAGCCTCTCTGTGCACCGCTCTCACTCGGTCACGGTGGGGAAGTTCGCCTTCTCGGAGGAAGTTCAGGATGTCCCTTTGGATGGAAAAAGTGTGTCAAGAACACATCGATAAAAATTGTATAACAACATTTATCTAAGTAGGCACTTTCTGTCTGCTTTTATCCTCGAGGGCTGTCGCTGTTAACAAACTGATAAAAACTCTTATTACTAAATCCGAGCAGTTATTGTTTACGTTTCAGCTTTTTTAAAATGCACAGTCTACAGGAAGAAACATGTGACTGAAACAGATCCTGATTATTGATCACCTCCTGCACTTCAACACGACTTAAGCTGATGTAACAACTGATGTTACTAAAGCACAATAAAAGGGGCTTTAGCTGGTTAACAGCTGACTGTGATTATGATGTTTTTCAGAGAAAATATTAAGTGAGCAGCAGTTCTCTGGGTGAAAATGCCTTGTTGATGACAGAGGTCACAGAAGAATGGCTACCTTTAATAAGATGAGCTATACCACCCACACTGACCAAGACCACACTGGGTGCCACACCTGTCAGCTGAAAACAGGAAACTAAGGCTACAGTTTGCACAGGCTCAGCAGATATTACTGATTACACACATATATGTCTGCTGGCAAAAATCTGTTAATTGATAAATGCACAAAATGTCAAGTATCATGGAGAAAATGTTCCAGTTATCATTTTCCAATAGCTTGCTGTGTCTGAAATCCTGTGCACAAAGCCAACACTGTTGTTTATAATGCTTCAAGCAACAAATGAGCATCCCGCTCAGATAAACAGCTGTGACAGAAATTTATAAAGCTCATGAGTTTGGCACATCCTGATGGTACTGATATTATTTTATCTTCAGTTTTGTTTGAACACAACCTTTCAACTGTTTCACAGTATTTTCAGTCAAGACCACCAGAGTCAGAAGAAGATTGTTATTTGACAGATACGACGAGGACTAATATCAGAAACGGCATCAAAGTAGGAGCAGGGCTGGAGGTGGGTTTCAAAGTGGCTTACAGCACCTGTAGCCAGGCTATTGCAGCTTAAACTAGAAGGTCACTCAGCAGAGCACATATTTCACCCACCCCAAATTTTCTATGTACTGATATTATGCTGCAATAGATACCACCCAATGTTGCATTGAGTATTTTAATTTAAAATTGAAAAAGGCAATCAATTATCAACAGTAATTATTTATACTCGAGTACCAAATTTCATCACAATTGATGAAAAATTCACTGAAATATAAATTTTTAAATTTTGACACTGTTGAGGTAGAGATTTTTACACTTTTTGGTGACCTTGACTTTTGACCTTGAAAGTTGAATCATATGTTCTTGGGCCCCAAAGAAATATTTCTTCAAAGTTTCATCAATTTTGATTCAAAACTTTTCAATTATGTGATTACTGTCCCTTTCTCACAATGTTAAAAGAACCATTTTAAAAATTCCTGGATCCAGATGGTTATCCAATTGCTACCAAAATTTTATCAGTTGTTCCTTGTACCACCCCGAACAACTATCATCACTTTTCATCAAAATCCGTTCCTAATTTTTCCAAGTTATCCTGCAAACAGACAGAAAGTCAAAGGTGGCTAAAAACAAAACCTCTCCACCTGTCGGTGGGTGATGTAATCACGTGCACCTGCCTGAGGTTTTCTGACAACATGCACAGGACGGCCGGGGAGGCCCTGAGATCAACTGATCTGACGCAAAGCATGACTTTCTGATGGCTGCAGTCCTCTTTGTATTTTTCTCCTCCCAGCAGCAGCTAACCTCACAGAGCCGTACAGGCATTAACGCTACCTTCAGTAAAAACAGGAGAAAATAGTGCATGTGTAACAGAGTTACACATTCTTAACTTTCAATGTTAAGAATGTTTGTAAATCTGTGCTCCAGTCTCTTGCTGATTAGATTTTGGCCTATCTGTGCCCCTCTTGTACCTATGTTGTACCTTTTG